>VXAK01005755.1:0-72254 GCA_013399435.1 Arenaria interpres | reverse complement strand
CGGCGGCGGCGGGGGGGCAGGTAGAGGTGTTCGGGCCGGGGGCGGTGGAAAGAGAGGCCGCCCGAGCCCCCCGCGCCCAACCGCCGCGCAGGCCTCCCCGGCACAGGCCGCGCCGCCAGCCCCGGCACACCTGCGGAGTCGCCTCGCCTGGCCCGGCCCGGTTGGGGTGGTCAGGTCCCGCTCCCTGCTCAAGCAGGGCCACCCGCAGCTCGGTCGCCCAGGGCTCGGCCCGGTTGGGGTTCTGACTGCCCCCAAGGTCGGAGACTCCACAGCCCTCCCTGGGCAACCTGCAGTCGGGCGTTTGACCACCCTCACCGGGAAGACGTGTTTCCTCACGAAGTGGAGTTTCCTCTGTTTCGGTTCGCCCCCGTGTCCTCTCGTCCCGTCCCAGAGGACCACTGGGAAGAGCCTGGCTCTGTCATCTTCATTCCCCCCTGCCAGGGATCTCTACGCAGGGATAAGATCCCCCTGAGCAGTCCCAGCTCCCTCAGCCTCTCCTCAGAGCAGCCTGCTCTCCCCAACACCCATGTCATGCCCTGGTTGTCTCTCTCTAGGTCTACTAGGTAATTAGGGTGAATGCAAATCAACATTTATGACTGCTTACTTATTAAATAGTTAAAGCCTTCCACACAGAGTTAAACTTGACGGTTCGGAATGTCTTCTCTGTGAATCCGTTCCATAAATCCATAATACCAAGATCTTAAAACGTTGTAGAATTACTGTGTCTGATGGCTTTATACTTGTTAGACACTTGCACTACAAAAACCTCAGGCAAAAGAACATGAGAGCTGAGTTGAACCGCTGTGGAAATATCCTACTGGTATAAAACCTATTTAGAAAGGACGAAACACAAGTTAAACACCTTGTTCTTCTACTACACCCAGCACCGGGTGAAATATGTCTTTAGACCAGAATCAACAAGCTGAAACTGCTTTTAGTTTGCTTTTTATTGGCTCAAAAAGATTTTAAATGGAGACTATCCTAAAAAATACTGCCCTTGCTTCAGGGAAGTACATGTATGTTGGCCAGAAGTGTTGACCATCCTGTTTGGATATTCATACTTTATCAAAATCATGTTCTCCTTCAAAATGAGTTACAGAAAAATACAACAGAAACTGAAAGGCCACGTCAAGTGTTTTCACAGAGTATTTCTCTCATAGTCAGGGCTCAGCCTCTTCCCAGATGCAAAACTCCAGGTCTGCAGGACCTCGTGCCTCAAGGAAACCAACGATGGCCAAGCAAAAGTTTTCCAGGTTTCACTACCTCTTTGATAGCAGAGTCAGGCAAAAATAACTTCAAAACCAACACATTAAGGACATTCAGCTTTACGTACCGTGCAGCCTTTGGTCACAGCCTCCTCTCTTTTCCCCCATCAGCAAATCTGGTTGCCTAGAATATAACGCAGAACCTCAGCTCTACTGGTACTATTATTAGTTTGTGCCCTTATCTTTGTGGACATAACCTTGAGTAGGAGAGAAAACCAACCACAGCTATGGTCAGGACGTGTCTTTGCCCAGCACACTTTTACATTTAAAACTCAAGAAGTTATACTGGGCCTGGAGTTTATGATAAAAAGGAGGTAGATGATTGGAAAGATGGTATTTCAGAAACCTAACAAACACTCCTGAGGCTTCTCTTGAAATAGTATTCTGCGTAGATGGCCTAAATTATCATTAATTACGTGCTTCTCCCAGAAATAAAATTTTACGTTCCCTTGAAATGCTACATGTTAGTCTGAGGTTTTCAAATGTCTTAGTTTTTTGTTGGGGGTTTATTTCAAATTCGTATGTCAGGATAAAACATACTGTCTTCAGACGTACCTTTGTCATATCGAAAAGGGATTTAACACTAAGGAAGCAGCAAGTGAGAGGGGAATAAAACACACCAAGCCATAGCAAATGTTTCCTCCCGTATGCAAACACTAATCACATTTTAAAGGGATTTATATTTCCTATTCTGTCCTGTTAACAGATTCAGGCAGTTATTCGCCGCTAGGTATATTCCAAATCTTTACATTTTAAATCATGCAAACGAATCAGCCCATTTAATTTTCCTCTATTTCACTTACACTCATTTTACTATTTTAGGTAATGAAATCGTGTATCTGTTCAAGAAATACTTTTTTAAAACTCAATTGAATTTTAAAAATTTTTCTTCTCCAGATACCCAGTAAATCATTATCTCATAGTTTCTGTGAACCACAAAGGTCTTTTTAACAACATTTGTAGCGTAAGCTTTCTCCTGATCAACTGACCGGTAACTAAATATTTTTAGCGCCAGCTTGACGCTGCAGAATTCCTAAAAGTCCTGTGGTGGAGACGTAAGGTGGGAGCACCAGAGCAGGCGGTTGTTGTCTCAAGCCGCGATCCACAGCACGGAAAAAAAAGGGCTTCATCCTCTTCTCTGGAAGCAGCGTGGTCAGTGGGAGCCGAAGAACGACAGGAGCCGCGTGCTGAATTACAACCTGCACCTGGTAATACACCATGGGAAGCGAGGGAAACGGTTGCAACATTTTGGTAAGATTCCCCTGCCTCCACCTCACTGCAAGACGAGATTAAAGGACCAAATAGGACCTGCGAGGCTTCCAACTTGTTCCCTGTAACCTTAAATGACTCCCAAAGATGTACGGACTGCAAGGCCCAGTAAGCGACGGTGCGGTGGAAGTTTCCCTCAGACGAGCAAACAGAAAGTTTGCCCCAAGCCCGCGGCACTCGGCCTGAAGTACGAGGTGCAGAAGAAAGGCCAAGGGAGATTAGGAAGGTTGTTTACTCTCGGTACCGTTAAGCAAGATGGCTTAAGCAAATCTTGCTGCAAAACAACTTTCTGCCTGGCCAAAGGGGAAAAAAAAATGATAAAGATGGGGAAATCTCAGTCCAGAAGTTGTGTTGCAGATTTAACAGTTCCTGCCAAAAAGGCAAGATGCTTGCCAAGAGGGACAAAGAAAAGACATTTACGGAACAAACATAAAGGAGCAGGTCTGTCAGGTTCCTGGGATCTTTTCATTGCCTGTTGAATAGAAGTCTTTTAAATGGTTCTCTTCAGACGTTTCAAAGTGCTAATGAAATAATACTTGCTTGGAGAATAAAGATGCAGCAATTTCTGCGTCAAAGACTTGTCTTAATAGTATAGAAGGACTGACAGGAGGGTCTTGCTGGCTTTATGTGCTTCAGAAAGAGACTCGCATGAATATCTCAGAAGGGGTCTGTGTAGTATTCTGTGATGATAGGATAGGAGAAGAATTCTGCCAACGCAAGGTCGAGACTCCCAGCCGGTGGTAAACTGCAGAGCTGTGGTAACATCATTAGCACATGGAAGGAACCGGTGTTTCTCAACACCGTGCAGGGCTGCTATCAGATGGATAAAGTCAATATGGAGAAAGCCTGAAAGATCACGATATGACAGATGGGTAGAGGTATAAATCACCTCTGGAAAACGGTGCACACGGAAGGGGCTAACCGCCTGGAGTCTGCTGATGGTGCCAGTCATATAAGATGAGAGTTTATAGATGCCTCCATGGGAACAGTTAATGTGCTCTTCTTTGTATTGGTGGAAACAAATCAATCATGATTGTCTTTTGCAAGGAAGAGAATTCTAAATAGGCATTAGATGGTGGCAAAGTAATTGGGGGTTTGTGCTACCTGACTTTAGAAGAAATAGGAGTGATGCCAAACCTTCTCAGAGGGAGTGTCAGGACATCAGTGTTTCCTGAGGCATTTAAAGGTATGAATCCTGGCATACATGCTAGTATGGACACTTGTAAAAATCTGTTAAATAATAAAAAACATTACTATTACATATAGCTAGAGAGAAGGACGGACGGAAATGCAGAGAGAGCATCTTCATTGTGAAGATAACTCCAGATTTTCCAATTACAGGTGGTACAACTTTCTCAGCACCCTTTTGGGGCTTAACCGAATGGCAGCAATCGCCGCCTTCTCACTGCTGAAAGGCACGGGGGGAGCTGGCTGAGGTTGGACTGAGAGGGGTGGGGAGGACTGGGACCTCTCCAGCCTGCCAAATCACCCACCCCCAGACTCTGCACTAGTCATCACGCAAAGCTGGATATTCTTTATCATCTTTGAACATTCAAAGGTTTTTGTTGGTTAGACACAACGGAAAGTATACCTCAAGTGTGTTTGAAAGAGGATAACTGCTGGGAGAGAGAACAGCTAACCAGGATCTAGTTAACCATTAGGTGGGACTGGGAAGTTGCCAGAAAAGTTGATGTAAAGCAGCAAGCAGCCTCCGTTGCTTAAAAGACTTGTGAGAAGTTACAGACTCTGGGAACTGGAGAATTTGGCATTTCCAACAAATGTGTGGAAGTCAGCATGTCGCAAGGCATGGAGCAAACATTATGACATATTCCTGAGTAAGGCAAAAGGCATATATTCGAAACTGCCACAGATTTGCCTGCAAGAATAATATGTGAGTAGGAGGATCTGGGTGAGGACACGTCCTATGGCATGTACTAGACCTGTTCAGTAACCATAATTGATTCTGTGCCTGAGGCAACTCTGTCACCAGTGGAACAAGTGAATCTTTTGTACAGGTTGTATTTAACTTTAGATTTGTGAACTGCACCGGTATTGGTGTACAAAATTATCCACAGTAAAGTAATACAAGTCAGAGTAAGTACTCAGGGAAGTAAAGATTGTGTTCTCCTGTGTTTTTAGTGGCACATACATTTAACTAGCTACAGCCTCTAATGAATATGAGCTTTTATTTAGAGAATCTTCCCTTTCTGAGCAGAATTGTTACCTCCTCTCTAATTATAATAATAAATGCACTGTAGATAAAATAGGCAAGTGGTATTTTTGGAAATAGTCTGGAAGTTCTGTTTCCTTTTGCAGTTTTACAGCTCTCTAGTATAAGGACCTTTGAAGAAGCTGTTAGCACTACCTGCCTGTATAAAAACAACAAGCATTTATGAAAAATACACTTGGTAAATATATGGAAATTATTTTAAATTGATCTATGAAAATACAGTTTGTTGCATAATGTTGCAGCTGTATTTTATTTATTTGACCAGGACTGACTGTATGTTCCAAATCTAAAAAAATAATAGATTAACAGTTCAGGCAAATCTACCTTTGTTGTTATAGATATCACCTTTGTTACTAGAAAATATTAAATATATGGATTATTGTATTCAAGCATACTATTACTGATAGGCAATTAAAAAACTCTGAATCTTTCCTAGATGTAGCTGCAACTTTAGTTGCCTTTGGTAATAAGCATAAGATACTTACTGTTTGCAAGAAAAAAATCAGAGGCATGCCAGTGCTTACATTCACAGACAAATTCTTCCGATTCTCGGTTATTTTTGTATTATGTTGAGGAAAAATAACAATGACAAAACACTCCGCACAGAGACATGAAGCGTTCTGTGTCTGAGCTGAAATACAAAATGCTGCAGTGCAGGGGCAGATTCAGAAACAAGAGCAGAGCAGAGAGCAAAAGTGCTTGTGGATCCCTGTTATCTGAAACTTGGACCGGTGGCTTGCTTTTTGATCAATTTGCCATCCAAAAAAATCTTTACGACTTGTTTGTAATTATGCCATAATTGCAAAGCGTGCCCCCCAGCGAAGCAGGCCTCTTATGGCATCATCCCACTGATAAATTTGCAGTAGCGCTCTTCAAATAGGCGTTACAGAGAATATATGCTTGCTCCTCATTTGATAGATAACCCTTCATCTCTGTATTTTTGCACAGTACGTTTTACTTTGTTCCGAGAGCAACATGATACCGAATGGCCCTTCTGTAAAGGCTGGATAGTTCGCGGAAAGCCAAAATATTTAATAGACTCGGCCTTCAGTATTGTAAACTGCCCTCCCTGAGCCAACCAAAGCGCCGTGCTGGGGTAGTGTCTTCATGCCGATCTGTGGAGACACTGGGATGGATGGGGCTCACTACCCAACTGGAGCAACACGAAAGCATACGTCGAGCCTGTGGCGAAACTCCTGTCAAGATATTCTCCACATACAACTAGTAGTTCTTCTCTTGTTGGTTTAAAATATCTTGTTCTGGAAATAATCCCCTCTCACCTGACTGCGAATATTAATGTTAACAACTAATAACGCTACTTTATACTGTATATAACTAGCCAGATGCGCATTCATTTTTGGGGAAGCAATTCTGCAATTTTTAATTAGGAAAACCTTCCAGTTGCCTCAGAGTTTTTTTCTATATAAAGACTTGAGGGCACGCATTTTGATTTATAATTAAGTATTTTCTAAAAGAGTAGAACTTTCCCCTCCCCAGTACTGCCAGGTCTGTCTCTGTGCTTGTTCTTTTACCAAAGTCCAGCTCCTGGAGACAAATTATTATATAGGCTGCATCTAATCCTCTGTCCCCCCCAAAATCTGGAAAAATGTGTCTCAATTGTACTTCGGTTGTGCAAAAACTAAAGAGTTTGTCAAAAAGGAACTTTTTAATTATAATTAATTTCAGCTCTGTATATTTTGTAGGCCTGATTCATGATTTCTTCAATACGTGGGGTTAGCACTGTTGTGTTGCTTTAATTTCTCTTACATATAACGCTGTGATGGAAAGAGGATTTTTGGTACAAATGCAAGAACGTATGGCTTTTTCCTGACGGTCTCCAGCGCACGCTTCACGCTGCCTTAGGAGATGTTGGAAAAAGAGTAACATAATTCTAAAGGTGTCAAAATGGCAACTGAATTGGCCGTTTCTTGTTTCCCAGTTCTTCTGTTATAAAGCACAGATTGCTCCCAGTCACTCCCGAACCCTCCCGTTATGAAAGTCAGGTGGCACCTCGAAGGGACGGTGACAAATCCACGGGGAAGCTTTGTGTACTGGCACCAGCGTTTGAAAAGGGCGAGGAGAGGATTGTGTGGAAAGTCAACTGGTCAAGGCTGGCATATACGAAGGCACAAGAGATTTGACAAATCATATAAAGAACGATAACAATGGTTTTCGAAACAAGGACAAACCCCAGGAGCTGGAAGAGCTGAAATTCTTCAGTTACAATAGGTATTGTGCTCCAGCCTACTATTTTTGCCGTGGCTTCTGCATTCCTCCCTCCTTTAATCTATTCAAAATCCAGCCCTCACAAGCATCCTGTTGCTTTTGTTGCTTCACACGTTTCTTTGGATCACGCTTTCATTGTGTTGCCCAAGTGGGAAGTGAAGGAGATGGTGGGAGAGAAACAACAAAACAAGTGGTGGAAGATGGAGCGTTCAGGAATAGCTCTTAAAGGTATTTAATTAAAAAGGAAAATAAAAGCTTTCAGTCATTGAGCCGAGCAATGTAATTGCTTGTAGGGTCTTAGAATCCCAGCTGTTTTTTCTTGCCTGTTTTTCCTATTATCTGCCATGCCTATTTGCAGCGTTTTATTTCTGATTACAGAGCGATGCGTAATTGTGTGTTTGGGTGGGCGCTGCTGCCCCAGAGCTTGGTTTCTGATTAGACCTTCCAACTCGTGCTGTAAACCAAATTCAGTTAGTGAGAATGAAATGAAAAAAAAAAAAAAAAAGACTAAAAAGACTAGAGGATCAAAATATTTTGGTGCAAAGTACAGTTACTGCCAATTTGGTATTTCACTAATCCTTGTAACCACTTACATAGCAGTCATTCCCACTTTGGGTTGCGACCATTGGTGCTTCTTTGATTCTGTTGCAAGGTGATCAAAATGTTAGTTTCTATTCTTATTCCAACACTCTCATTTCCTAAAGCTGAACGATAATAATTAAAAGTGACAAATGTAGGGTTTTTTTTTCCCCTCTATTGCCAGGGACTTGCAGCTTCGTCACAGAGTGGGAGAGGCAATTGCTGAAAATGAAGGGAAGTCACTTTTCACAGAACCCAACACCCGCCATATACTTATTTCTAACCTTCTGCGTTTCCTTCCATTAAATCCCTGAGGAAACCAGAAGAAGAGCTGTATAGAAAGGTTTAGCCTTTTAAATGTTAGATTTCTAAATTTTAAGAGCACAGTACCCATTAACAGTTTGGTTATAGCTGCACCTCCGTAGCAGCAACACTTCCACCACACTTTGCAGTTGTATATCAGTGTGCTGTATTAATTTAAGTCATGTTATCTTAATTATCACATCTGTTCATAGAATCATAGAATTGTCCAGACCCGAAGGGACCTCCAAAGGTCATCTAGTCCGACCCCCCCGCAGTCAGCAGGGACACCCCCAACTAGACCAGGTTGCCCAGGGCCTCGTCGAGCCTCACCTTGAATATCTCCAGGGATGGGGCCTCAACCTCCTCCCTGGGCAACCTGTTCCAGTGCTCCACCACCCTCACAGTAAAGAACCTTCTCCTAATCTCCAATCTAAACCTGCTTCCCTCCAGCATAAAGCCATTGCCCCTCGTCCTGTCACTACTGGCCTTTGTAAACAGGCTCTCCCCAGCCTTCCTGTAGGCTCCCTATTAACTGCTTCATGTCTGTATAAGACTTCATAAGACTGGAAGGATCTTGGAATTTAAATGGTGAAACAGAAGGTGTGACCAGTCCATAATGGGATGAGTTCCCAGGAGAGGGAACCAAAAGGGAGTTCACATTATGCACGCATCTACGTGCATGTGTGTGTGTGTGCTTTAACTACACATAGGTGTCCTAAAAAAAAAAAAAAATTAATTACAAAATCCAGTCCAAAAAAAAGCAAACCAGCCAATTAACAAGTATTGCAGAAAGCTTTAGAAACAACAACGGGATTTTCTGTTATGTGCCAACTCTATTACCGAGCCTCTCATAAGCCTGCCTAATCATAACTTTCCTCACTCTCTTTTTGTGACTCAATCTTTTGTTTTGTGTCCTGTTGTTTTTCAGATCACAGGAATGGGCTGCAGCTTGCACTTGGTTTTACGTGCGTTTGGGGATAGAATGGGATTTGACTTGGGTGGTGACTTGGCAAAATTTTGGGAAGCATTTGCCAGTAATAACTGTACTCAAAGCTTGTTTGTTTTTCTAAAGAAAGTATGTAGTGCACTAGGTGGGCATTTTTAAGGAGCAATTTGAGAAAACATGTAGCTAAAGGCACATAAATAAATAAGTACTGACTGTATGTTTTCCTATCTGAGAATAAATGGATAATTCCACAATCCATTGAGGTAAAGTTGTTTTGTTTTAAAGTCTCTCTCTCTCTCGGTTTGATTTCCTTGTACATGGGCTAAAGGATTACTTGTCTGAATGTGCAATTATTCCTCTCTCATTGTTGTAATTACAATGGCAGTTTGCATCAGATGTGCTGTATTTAGTGGATTCTGATGTAGTTGTTCCTCTTTCCATCCCATTCCAGAAAATGCAGAACGTATTGCAACTTCAAGGACATGTTTTGAGAGTAAAAGCAGCCCTCTGACTGTGAAATGATAAAGGCCACAATTTCCTTCATGCAGTTTTGCTGCTTAGGAGATAAAATTTAAAGCAAGATTTGGATCCAAATATTGTCAGGTTCCCTCCCGACATTTCTGTAGTGAAGTTGTCCATCACGATTTCTAAAAGAGGAGCCCTCCATATTTTTTTTAAGTCATGAGTACCTGTGATGTGTTTTGGTACAGATAAGTTTTTGATTTTTTTAAATTTGCATTAAAGCCTTCATGTTTCAAAGCAGCCTGTTAAAACCAAGCAAGTTACCTGACCCCATAGTCTTATCGTATGGTCTTTTGCCGAAGGGCATTTAATATCAAAGGTGAGGAGTGACAAATGCAGCTAAACTAGAGAATCCGTAAGACAAAAGAAAAATAGGATAGAATAGGAGGAAATACTTGCTAAGCTCACAAGTTTTTGAAACAGAAGACGGATCATGCCGTAGACCACTTGCAATAGCTGTGATAAATTCCAAAAAGAAGGCCTGGAAAAAGCCTGCTCGTTAGAAACTTTAAGGTCAGTGTTATATAAGGACATTCATTCCTTGAAGAGCACTTCAGTCTGTCAAAATTAGCACTTCCACCACTGAAAATCTTAATTATTTTTTTTTTTTTCAGCATGCTGTACAGCGAAATGAAACATTTGGCCACCTCCTACTCATGTTTTAGAGCTGAAACCTGCAATTTAAATGGTGTAGTTTTTATGGCTTTTGGGAGTCTTCAACTGTGCAAGTGCAAATAACTTTGGAAAACGCGGAAGAGAGGTAAGAAACCCCACCCCGAACCGGCAGTCTGATTTTTGAATTAAATCTGCACGAGTAACACAGTGATGGTGAAATTAGATAAGAAGAATCAAAATCATTGAAATGAACCATGAAGCGTTACCTGTGCCCAGCAGTTAAGTCTTGCTTCACCTTAGCAGCTGTGTCTGAAGGAAAACAATAGCAATTAGTTTGATGGAAAAAGTAGGGGAATAAAGTCTAAGGGACACTTATATTTAATAGTAATGATTTAAAAATGCTTCTGACAAATGTTACCTATTTTTCTAGTGCTCACAGGATGAACTTCCTCACTCTGTCCTTCTTCGTTTTGTCACTCGAGTACTGAATTCTACAGACTTTGAGGGAGAAGTCACGTTTCCTTCTTTGTTTCTACAACATCTAGTACTATTATACCTTAGTCTGGATTGTGATAACGGGGAATGATACAATACAAAGACATATTTATAGTTATGTTTTAAACGAACAAGCAGCATTCTGTACCTGATAAAAGCAGATGCTGTTATATCTTCCAGACTGTATTTATCTCAGCAATCAAATATAGTTTGCTGGTGACCAGATATACTGATTTGCATCTTCAAAGAATATTTTTGGATGAATGCATGATGGAAATAAAGTCATGTAGCTCCTCAGTGGGATTACATGAAAACCTCCCAGGACAAGTTACTGTGAATAATTGGCAGAGAAGCAGACAAGGCTCTTAATTTTGCAAGTTCTTAAGTGGCTTAGTGTTTCTGGAACAACTTTGTTTTGGGCTCAGCCTCAGTAATACACATAGGTCTCTGCATTTGCTTAAAAAGCCCCGTGCTGTATCACTGAAACAACAGATGAAGGTCCCACTGATAACAGCTTTATTCAGCCTTGATGAAAAAGTTAAGTCTAGTAACAATAAAGGCTTAGCTGTTCCATGTGCTGGCCAACTGGCTTTGCGTATGGCAGCAAACAATCGTAAGCATTTAGCATTTCAGTACTTGTGAAACACAACTACTTGGAAACGCAGGATCTCAGTCCGTATCCCTGACGCACCCACGCTGCAGAATGGCAGAAACACAGGCTCTAACCAATATGGGTCACCTCATCTTTGGAAAACTACCAGTTACACGCACGCTTCAATTTTGCTTTCACACATTCAGATGAAATTGTTTAAAGTTTTCTGAAACTCCTGGAACCCTAAGACAGGATTTAGTCTTGCTCGTTTTGCACTAACCTGGCAGAGTAAGGAAGGTACGAGACTCCACAGCTCCTGTGCCCCAGCCGGGCTTGGAATCAGGAGTAACTCCCAGGTGCAGCCTTTATCAATAGAGCTGGGGCCAATCAGGTTCACTTGCCACAGCTGTATCAGATGGTTTAATGATCCTCTTTCCTGTCTTTCCTGTCATCTTTCTTCATCTTTCTTCATCTTTCCTATCGAGTATTGCCTTAAGCAGCTCTTCTGGAGAGCAAAGACACTGGTAAATGAGCAAAGGACTTTTAGCAAATTATGATGTAAGTGGTGTGAAGTCTGTTCATTTGCACTTGTAGTCATTTTGGGTCCCTGAGCTCCTCGTGCTTGTAAATCCTACATTTAAAAGCTGGTGTAAAATAAATGAGAGGCAGGAGAAGGAGAAAAGATATGCTTTGTCTGTTTTGAATTTCATCTTTGTGATTTTTTTCCCCTGTGTTTGAATCACTAGTTACAATTAAAATTATTAATCTTGATAAATCTTAGTATGAAAAGCAGATTTTTTGGTTGCACTTAGTTCCTTGATTGTATGGTTATTATATTATGATATGGTACTTGTATTTTTATTTTAGAAAAATTGCTTTATGTGATACGGACTAATTTATTTTCACTCTTAAGCTGTGCTCTTCATAAAAAAAAACCAGTTTCCACTCAGCCTTGGCTGTTCATGACTTTGGTTTAAATACTTGAAGATACTTACGACACTGTTTTAATTTTAGATGTCAGATATACTCTCCTTCTCCTCCTTTCTGCTTTAAAACTTTTTTTATTTCTCTAATCCCTTTCTCCCACCCTTCTTCCCTCTCACCACCATCATATGAACATCTGTGTTCCAGTCACTTCTATTAAACTAACTTTTTCTATATGACTTCTTCCCTCTTGCTTGTGCTAATACCTTTCCTTTATTTGGCTTTATTCATCATGATTTATCTAATGTACGGTTTAGAAATACTTTGGCTGAGAACAACAGAACTTCATCACGTTAGGAAATTCTCTATCTTAGCAGAATATAACTGCGCATCATTTCAGCTACAGTCAAAACCTACAGGACTCTTTTTAGGTGCGCTTAGACTTTTCCTGGGAAATTTAAAATCAATCTTTGGAGACCCACCAGCCAAAATTCTGCCTTTTGTACTGTGGTGTTACTGATGGCAGCAATGGGTTATTGCACTCAGTATGAAACGACGACAGAATGGCCTCGTTATGGGCACTGGCGGATAATGACAGAGCTTTTTGAATGAAAGATCATCATAGCTTTTAATACAGGAAAAGCGACGTATTTCCGTAATCTTCCTCTCGGAAATTGCTGAGCTATAGTCTGTGTATCTTGTTCTGGCATTCGCTTACAAACTCTACTGACTTCCAAATTTCTTGGCATCGCTTACAGGCTCAGGCCCTGTGGCTTTGGCTGTTTATTATTTCCACAGTGTCTGATACTGGCCCCCGGGAAGTGCTCATAGTACTCCTGATATTTTCAGAGTAGCAATTCTGAACTTATTTAAACAAGCTTTCAGTTGTGACACAAGGATACTGTTATGCCAGCAAGTAGCTTGGATGGTTGTCTTTAGAATAATTTCTGAGTGTGTGGCAGCAATCTCTTTTTGGACCGTGTAGCTCTTTTTTCTCCGAGTTACACGAATTTTCTGCTGCATATTTAGGGAACTAGTTTAGGGTCTTTGGAGTTTTTTATTTGGTTTGATTTCTTTGAGAAAACCAAGAGGGCTCTTGTTACTAGCTTGTGTTGCATTTCTGATTAAAAGCTTTCCATTATGTGAGAGAAAAAAAAGTATTGTAGATGCCCAGGCTAGATACGTCTAATCTCCTAGGAAAAATCACTCCATAGCTGTATCCCGAAGAGAAAGAATGCTTTGCTGAGGCTGGGATCACATGCTGTGTACTGCCAGTGTCCTAATCCAAGGCAAACTGAAATGTTTCATAGCCTCCATGAAAGACATCACAGTGCTTGGGGCGATGGGGCATCCAGCCAATACCTCTAGAATCCCTTTTTCTACAGCAATCTCTTTTTGTGTTAGAATAACACCAAATCCCTCCACGTTTAGAGGGCTGTGGCAATATTTTCGGAGATGTCCTTGTTGGTCACTTTATTTTTGAAAACCTGAGCTGCAGACAGACGGTAAGTCCAGTCCACCAGCGGTATTCCCTTAAACGCCACCTATTCGTAGCGTTTGGGACACATCCTGAACAGCTCAGCTGCCTTGTCACATCCAATGATTGGAAGGCGTTTTGACATCATTTAGCCCCTGACCTTAAATTTCACTCTCAATGAGCAGAAACCAAAACACGCCCCACAGAACACCGAGAAAATAGAAACTGCGACTGTGTCATTCCAAAACGAATCCCTATCGCTGCAGAAGAGACGTTTCCCCGCTTTCACACAATAGATGCTTTTATTTATTGCTATCAAGACTGGAGCCAAACCAAACAATCTGTCTTTGTATACAGATTCTTCTTTTAATTTGTAAGTGGGCTGGTCCTTTTAAAATTGCTAATTAGCTGAGTTGTTATTAATGTGACTCAAATAGCTGGAAAATCTCATAGTCTTATGATCACAGGGTTTTTCAGCTGACTGACTGGTCTACAAGTACCACTCTTTCACCTTGTAAATAAAGAGGAGTTTAGCCCAGAAAGAAAAAAGTAAAGTAACACATACTGTTCAAATTGATAATAAAAAGAGTGTTCTCGGTATTGGATTTTAACACTGGAGCTGATTAGAGGCTCCATTGGTTTCTTTAGCAAAAAAAACATGTTAATTGCAAAATTGATAGACCATTTTTAACGAGACTTTTTAAATTTCCAGGATTTAAATTTAAGTTTCTCAGAACATACTGAAGCATCTTACTTGCAATGGAGATCCCACTACGGAGCGCACATCCTTGTCTGTGTTTTGTGTATTGTATTACACAAGTCCTTCAGTTCCCTGGTGTCTATGTGCACACCTTTGTTTTCAGCGTGTGGTCATTGTTATTAAACCTAGTTTCCTGGTTTTATTGTCTGTAGTAATTTACAAATAAATAGCAGCATGCTCTGCTGCCATTGCTGGTCCTCTGTATGTTAAACCTCTTTTCTTTTAGGAGGCTTATTGTAAAAAACTACTATCTTTCTTTCTCCTTTTCCTTCCCTCCGCCTCATCCGAAGAAACAAACCAAACCATTGACCCTACTTCAGTTGTTAACTGGCCAGCTGCGGGGCAGGGAGATGTGGGAAGTCTTTCTTGCCTGTAAATCAATTTGTTATTTCATACAAGTCATCTGAGTTCATCTTAAATTACCAAATCTGCAGTTGGTAGGAACTGGTGTTTAGTAAACACTTTTTTTTTTTTCTTTTTTTTTTTTTTTCCCTTGAATCCCAATCTTCTTTTGGTAGAAACAGTTGGAATCTGGTTGTTTTCTAGAAATGCCATTTGGTGAGAAGAACTATTAAAGTGGAGCAGAGGGCAATGGGAAAAATACGACGTGCAAGTGCAGCGTAGTGGTAAATCATAGCTTCATAACAAGGCTGACTACCCCTGGGATATAACTTAATCTGTTTAATTCAATCAGATGACAAGTGTACATGATACAAAGTATGTGCTAAAGGTGATAAAAGTCTCTATGGGTGGACAGATCAAGTGAACAGCATTGCCAAAACTTCATTTACCTGCGTAAAACCGAGGGATGTTACAAAAACTGTGTCCATAATAGATTTGCTGGTCTAAGCAAATGCATTTTTGTAAGGATTCTCAGTCTTGGCAGCCTTGTTGGCCTCTGAGTCTTACTTTTTCTTATGCTTGCAAAAGATGTCCTTATTGAAGTTGCTACAATATTATTTTACTGATTCTCAGTTTTAATGCTTTGCCAAATACCTGGGAAAAAACCCACCCATACCTGTGACATCAGATCTCTTCTGTCACTATAGAAAAACAAAATGCTATATCCAGGTAAGCAGGTAGAAACTGGTGTGTGTTTGCTCTGCTCATAGTCCATGGTGGCGAGGTTTTAATTCTGCTCATCCGAAAGCAGGACAGCTGTATAAATGGAATGCTGTGTCTAAGCACTGCTCTTCAGAAGAGGTTATTAGCAGGAGCACAACACTCCTCTAATGAAAAAGTTACACACAGCCAGGTAGGAAGAAGATAACAATAAACTGTCTGTACCCATCAGCGGAGCCTAATCTTAAGTTATATCTTACATAAGAAATATAATCTAATTGATGGATGCATCGTTGCACAATATGCTCATGGCCAGACACAGGAATGAGATGGCAACTGAGCAAACGTCTAAACCTAAATCTGCTGTTGGTACAAATGGTTTCAGATTTTAGTCTTATTTATGTAAGATTCCTGTTCATACCAACAAATTCGTCAAAATGAAGGTAGCAAAAGGTGTAACTTAGAAGTCTGTTCTGCAAGTATTACTAATAATTCATTTTAGAAAAGAAAATGATTAATTTTGAGTTTGGGGCCATATTCCACTGCAGGTCACTTTTTTACAGAATTTGCAGTAGCTTCCACTGCAAATCTCAGAACTGGTTTAATGTTCCTTTCATCGGGTGCCATGTTCTGGCACAACTGTTTCAACAGACCCTATTTGCAAAAAAGCAAAAACCTTCCTCTGTTTTTTTTGGTAAAAAACAGAGGGAATTCACTATTGCAGCTCGGTTACCTAAAAGAGAGCAGCACAGTTGTCTTATGCATGACGTGCATTTCAATGAGCAAGGAGTAATCCTCTTTTAAATGAATTACTTTAATGTGTATCAATCAAGAAAGAGCTCGTATATAAACAGATTTTAGCTAATAAAAGAGAGGTAAATTTTGTCATGTTGTCTTACCTGAACCAATTAAATTGCACGTCACAGTTTAAAGATATAAAGGATCATAAAAATAAATGTTACACAGTAAAATGTTTGTTTTATTAGCAGAACTATTAAGACTTTCACTTTATTTCTATAACTATTTAATTAGAAGACTTCAGCATTAAGAGCACAACTTTGAAATACTAAAATATTGATATTTTCTTGGCTTCTTTTTCTTTTTTGAGAGCACCTCTTTGTTAAAATTTGTCTGAATTTGAATACAAAATTTACCAAAAAAGTTTTGTTTTAAATTGACATCATACATTTGCAGTCAGACTTTCCATCACTGTAAGAAGCTGATACGATTCTTGAAATCTGGAAAGAATTCTGAATACAATATTTTGGAATTTCAATACAGCATTTTTAAAGCTTGGTTGCTAAGTGGACATATTTCAGTTTACAAATGAACTCAGTTGACACTTGAGAAGGAAAGCTGCTACCCGAGTAATTCATTAATATGATTACATGAGCGGAGAATGAAAAACATAAGCAGAATATCCAACAGGAATTCTTATGAGAAAAAAACCCAACTTTTTGAGTTTTCCAGAGGCCATATCTGCTCTCCACAGGTTCGCCAATGAATTGGCTAAATGTAATTAGTTTTTTCTTTCAAACCTCCAGAAAATGGCTCTGGCCATTCTGTGTTCCTATTGTGGTGCAATAAAATCATGGCTTCTACCTGTCTGATTTGACGCCGGATTCCTCAGGCAAGCAGAGATCCTTTTGAAGCCTGTGGTAGTGTTGCCCAGCACAGGCTCCCCGGGGACACCTCCAGTAAGGGCTACCTAGGGACACCTTCTAAACTGAAACCAAGTCCACAGAGGTTTAAAGCAGGAGTTTGCCTTTAGCAAAGGTTTTTTTGATGCACTACCATGGCAATATAGATTATTTTTTTTTCATGATTTAACTTTCTAGAGTTTGGAGAAGCATAAGTTGTTTCAAGAGGTGAGATTTCTTGAGTTTCTTTGGAAGTTTCAGAGATGTACAGCACAAAGGTTGTTCAATATTAAAAAGGGAAGAGGTTTAGGATGGGGTTTTCAGAAGTACTTAATGGACTTTTTCTTTGCCTTGGGCCCTTTATTTGCTTAGAGTGTCTGAGGACACCAGATGTAGACTACGGTTTTGTATGTGCTTTGTTGTGGGGCATCATGTAGTTTTGAGAGTGGTGTATAAATGACCTATGGACATGTATATTCACATAATGCACCATTCCAAAACAGTCTTATTGAAGCCATTTTAAAATCACTGAAATCTGAAATTCATGTAAGATCTATCAGTAGAGAAACAGGCTATGAAGCAAGGAATAGCAGCCTTATTTTAGGAAATTAGATATTTTTCTGTAACATCCTAGTATCTTTAACAATTGTTGAGCCTCTTGAGAAAAAGCTGAGCAGTTTATACCAAGCCACTGGTGTAGTTAGCTCAGTACTCTGTGGGGATGTGTGAGACTTACTAATAAGCCCAGAAAGAATGACTGTACACGCAGTAGGGTTTCAGGGTTTCAGCAGGCTCTCTCTTGATGATGATCTGTGCCCCGAGAGAATAAAACTCAGTGATCATAGAGGCTGCTGAGGCTTCATGAGGTGAGACTGTGATTAAAGTTCATCAATTTATGTGAACAACAATACTTTAGAAATTTCAAATCCGCAAAGTTTAGGTTTTGGGGGATTTAGAGTGAGGTAAACATTGCAGCTGCTTGTAGGTGGTGTGAAAACTGGAGAGGTGAAAGAAAAGGAATGACAACAAGGCTGAGGTATTCTGTATGTTTTTAATGTGGTGGTGGTGGTTTTTTTAATGGGAGAACTGTAAATTTTAAAAAAGTAATTGGGGTGCTAGAGAGTGAGCAAGTATGGGTGTGGTAGCCTCTATAAAAACTTTGAAATATAAATGAGAAATGAAAATGAGCTCCTGGCAGCTCAAAGCAATATTGGAGAAGGAATAAGATCAAAGACAAGGGCTACTGTACCTGAAACAGAGAAAAGAAACCCCTACAGGGCAGTTGAGGGGAATTATTTTGTGGAGAAAAACTAATGCAGAAAATATTGTGGTCATACTGTGTTCTCACTAATCAGTTCGGTGCCTTTTTTCCCGACCTGCTCCCTCCCTGCCCCTCAGAGGGTGTTGGGGAGCCCAGGGCTGATGTCTCAATGCCCAGAGGAGAAGCGGTAAAACACTCTTTCAAATACAACAGGTAATGCGCATCTCAAAGCTTTTGTTCTGAAATCTGTGCCTTTATGCAGTGAAGCCCTGAGACAGACATTCCTGATCCTTTCCACTAATCCTCTTTTTATAACACTGGCAATGCTGGGGAATTGCTTCTGTCTTCCCTATCGAGTATGGCTGCACCTGGGTAGAAGACGATGATGCTCGGTAACAGATACAGATATGCTGGAATTCAGATGTCTGTTAGATACAACTGTCCTCTAAAGAAGGCTGAAGAATGAATGTATGAATAAAACTCTGATGGAGCCAAGCTAGATGTTTGAAAATATGTGTGAAGATCACCCCACGCATCTCTCTAAATAGGCATCTGATTCAAGGAAATAAATACTTGGAGAACAGGTCTCTGTTACTCCTTAGAAGTGATGCAGCAGTCCATGAAAGACGTTTCATGTGACAGTGTTTGCTTTGCCTTTAGCAGATCAGGCGTTTAATAAGTAAACTAATCTGGATATATGAAACAGTTATCAGGTCCAGAAGCACTTGAAGTTTATAATATCTGCTGAAGCTCGAGATTACATTTTAACATTTTATAACAGAAATTATGTGAAAACAGTGCTTAAAAATCAGCTTTCTTAAATTTCTCTTTCTGATGCATAATTAGTAAAGCTAATTCTTCTATTTCTTTTTGCTGGATGGGCTTGGATGGATGTTACGTTCCTGCCACAGAAATCACCTTCCTCTACTTGCTGATCAAGCCACATGTTGTTCCCCTCCATCTCCTTCACCAGGTCCTTCTGGTCAACATCATGTTTCTAAGAGTCACCAGGGTTTTTTGTCTTTATAGACATCTAGTCAAAATATTTGCATGTCTTTTATTTCTTCCCTTTTCCCTTTCCCCAGCATGCACTTATTGAAACACTCCTGCCAGGCTGCCTTTCTTGGCAGCCTTGTTTTGATTATGTCCTTTTTCACTCTATGCTTGTATTCGCCCCTGTGTATATTTGGCAAATGATCTCCTCCTCTTGTTACAACTGAGTTTTCTCTTCTGTTTCTCCTCAAAAAGACACTCCTGACAGTTGTCAGCCTTTAAAAGAAGTAAAGAAACCTGGAAGCAAAAGTATTTAACCTTACATCCTCTCTGCTTGGTTAAGCATAGAATTCAACATTGTAGGGAGTTTCTCACAAATAATTCCAATTCAGTTCCTGAGTTTATTTGGCATTTGGTTAATTGGCTGAACACATCTCTCTGTTCTCACCTTACTCTGGTTCTGAATTTAATTTTTTAATTCAGGTGTTTGTTTAAGTCTTTTGAAACCACCAGTTCCCACACCCCTGCCCATTCACTGCCCCCACACACTTTCTGCCTGGATTGTGGCTCTGCTGGCTGGAGTACTATTTGGAGGGCTCTCTCCTTCTCTCTCTGAGCCATCAGTCTAAAAAAGAAACCCAGTGCCTGGTTTATTTTAGCTTTATGCATCACTTATGGAAAGAGAAAAAATAAAATGTCTACTGATTGACAGTGTCACATGAAGAGTAATGGTGGTGGTGCTGTTGTTATGACAGCCTAAAGACATAATCAAGACAGATTTTGTTGGTGGAAGCAATATCTTTTATTAGACTAGCTTGTATCACTGGCAAAATTAGACAAGTTTTGGGGCATGTGAGCCCTTCTTCAGGTCTGAAATAGAAGCAGCAGACCTCAAAGCTAAGTACCCATCGGGAGCATTGTCTTATAGTTATTACTTGTGCCTCTGACCATCTTAAAGAGAAAGTCACTGATGTTTTAGAAGGAAAGAGGATGTTGGGGGAAGGAACAGAGGGAGGAAGAAGAGCCTGGGGAAGAGAGACACCAGGGTGGTGGTGGGAGATTTTGATCTTGCAAAAGCACTGGCTGTGAGGTCATAGGTTTTGCTACCTAGCAGATTTCTGAAAGCACCCAAGTTTTTCTTTGGAAAAATGTTGTAGGATTCCTTGAGACCTAGGACTAAGATGTTTCCAAATGCAGTGGCTATTTTCTAAGAAGTGTTCTCTCTCTGGTAACTGGGTGCTTCTTTCCTTTACAGCTCGCATATGCTCGTTCTTCCTGGTGCACAGCAGATGCTTAGTTTCACCCGCAGAGTTACCCTGAGAGCACTAGGTGTACTCGATAAAATGTGTTACGTCCCCAGAAGTACAGGCGCAGGGGTTGATTTGTGTTAAGTGGCATTTATTGTGCTAGTAGTGGAGAAACGTTGGTTACATTTTGTACTTGGGAAGGGCCTAAATATATTTAGTTTGTTTTGGCCACAGGCAGGTTGCTCCTCATAATGGGTTTAGTGAGGTTGAGGCCTGTGTAATTAGGGTGGTTCTGGACTGCACTATTTCTAATAAATCTTTCAATGATTGCGTGTGTGTAGGTTCCAGTACATGAAATTGCAAGTGGGAAGGCTGTGTAAGAGCTTGATGATATGCTGCTACCACTACACCATTTCAACACTGTACGTACTTGACAGTTTGTCTTGCTTTTCTACTTGTGGCAGTCAGTCTTCAAATTTATTATATATACATACAAACAAAAAGAATATGCCCTTACCTTTTAAAAAACAGGTCCTAATGTCAAGAAAATGGGATAAACGATGCTAACATTAGCTTTTGTACAGTCTGCGTCACCGTGTGTCGAGGATGTTGATTGCACTATAGTTAAAATGACATTTATGCAACCGATTGAATCATGCTGTGGGGGAGGATTTGCTAATAGTGTTGCATTTAACCTACTCCCTAAATATTTTTGTTTAGTTAGGAGCTCAATGTAATGATGATCAGGGTGTGATCGTCATTAACATTTGTTAACCTCATCTACCTCAGTAGGTAGCCATCAACCTCATTGTTGACCTTTTTCACTTCTGTTACTTTATGGTCATACTTGGTGACTATTGGCAACGCTGAAATACGGTGTCTATACCGTTTAAGTTAACAGCCCACACAGCAGGAAATCCAATCTGCGTGTAAATAAACAGGCAACTCTATATAGTAATTTAGCATTTTCCAAGAAAGGCCTCCTCTGTTTAGGTACTGATTCATAATATAATTTTTGGTTTGTCATAAAGCTGTCCCATCATGCTGTCTTCTCTTTCTATCAAAAGTTTTCCTCAAATCCTTGTTCCTTGAGTCTCTAGATGTATATTCTGCCCAAGTTCTCCACAAGAGGACAGAGAACTGCTGGAGAGGGTACAGCAGAGGCTACAAAGATGATGAGGGGCCTGGAGCATCTCCCTTACGAGGAGGGGCTGAGGGACTTGGGTCTTTTTAGTTTGGAGAAGAGAAGACTGAGGGGGGATCTGATCAATGCTTATAAATACTTAAAGGGTGAGTTTCAAGATGGGGCCAGTCTTTTTTCAGTGGTGCCCAGAGACAGGACAAGAGGAAATAGACACGAACTTGTACATGAGAAGTTCCATCTAAACATGAGGAGGAACTTCTTCACTTTGAGGGTGGCAGAGCCCTGGAAGAGGCTGCCCAGGGAGGTGGTGGAGTCTCCTTCTCTGGAGAAATTCAAAACCCACCTGGACAAGTTCCTGTGTAACCTGCGATGGATGGGCCTGCTTTGGCAGAGGGTTGGACTAGATGATCTCCAGAGGTCCCTTCCAACCCCATGTGATTCTGTGACTGAAGAAACACTTCATCTTGTTCTTTTGCAAATAATTTTTCTAATATATCATTTAGCTTATTGACAAAGTACATATTCTATTCATTTAGGGGTTTTTTTCCATTCCCTCCCGGACTGATATTTCTCTTTGGGCTCTGAAATCATGATTCAGAATATGTCTGCATGTTTATATCTTACCTGAGACATAAAAAAAAAAAAAAAAGTTTTAATTCCAGATGACCCATATAGGGTTATAAAGTATTTTGATTTGTAATCCAGAAAAGAACTTCTTTCCCATGTTTAGAAAACAATAGAAAAAATGTAGTTTCATTATTAGCTGAGAAGACTAATACAATTCTTCTCCACTAAAGCAAGAGCTAAAAAGCTATTTACTATTATAGAAGTGCACCTTACACTAGCACTTTCCCTTTATTGAAAGGGTGAATTAATAATCATTCTTAATTAGAAAATGGAGTATTAGTCAACAGTGTTTTAAGAGATGTCATACATTACAGCCATGTAGTAATTAAAAAAGAAGGGAAGATGTCTGCACTATTTTGTTTTTCATGTCTGCAGCTGTGGACTACACATATTCAAACGTGGGTCAAAAAACCTGCAAAACATCTTTGGCGACAAGGCAATGGGGTGAAGTTTTCACGACAGAAACAAGATTATCAAATACTCTCAGACACAGTTTAAATTTTGTTCATAAAAGAATGGGAAGGAAGCAGAGGGCATGAACTCTAACGTACCATTTCTGTTTTAAGTAGGCACATTCAGCTTATTTAACGGAGATTCATCTGTTTCAATCAGCGTGAATCTCAGCAGTAGTATTTAGTATACATGGCTCGGGAAAATCTCTTTAAAGGTGAAAACCCTGAAGTGCACCGCAGAAACACACTACTGTGAACCCATTACCTAAAGACCACAAGTGTGTTCGGGCCTTTAAAGACCTAGTAGGCCACGGAAAACTTATTTGATCAGTGTGCTTTAAGGGAAGCTGGTGACTCAGCACTTGATTTCTAGGAGTATTCATACACAGTCCTGTACACCTCCATGCACAAGTCATAGAATGGTTAGAGTTGGAAGGGACCTTAAAGATCACCCAGTTCCAACCTCCCTGCCCTGGGCAGGGACACCTCCCACCAGACCAGGTTGCTCAAAGCCCCATCCAGCCTGGCCTTGACCCCCTCCAGGAATGGGGCAGCCACAAGTCCTCCACTCTCCTTTTTTAATCAAGCAAGTCTGTATTGCCTGCACACAACAGTATTACGGCTAGGTACCTCAGCCACAGGTTTTTAGAGCTCTTTTATCACCTGTGTGTATAAGGCTTAATATCTATTGCAACACAAAGTCTTCTGGGTACTCACCTGGTTTATACTCACAAACTACACGGACTCATGTCAACGACTGAATAAATAAAAGCTAATCCCTTTTTCTCTGACACCTTATTTTTCAAACACTAGGAAGTTAGCTTCTGTGTGTCTGACAAGTGGGAAGTTCTTGTCTCGACGTTACAGCCTGGCAAAGAAAGTTAAACAGATCAAGTCCCTCGTCAAGGACGCACCAGAAGAGGGTGAGGTAGCTGGGAAGAGCTATTTTCTGCTGCTGAGCCTCTGTGCTTTAACCCCAGGATCATACAAATGAATGCAGGCAGAAGCCTGACCTGAAAATAGCAGATTTCCAGTTAAGATCACTAATGAGGATTTTAATTAGTTGAGTAAGCCAGTGTCGATACCATCAGTAAACCAGACTCCGTGACCTAGCAGCCTACTTCTTTGTGAAGGAAACTGTATTGTAGGTGTGCAGATATCAGGCCTTTCTCAGCTATTTTTTAACTATTTATTGGAACAAACCTGGCTTCGTTAACTTTAATTCATTTTAAATAACATGGCTCTTCTTAGGCTGTAAATACATTCTGAACGCTCTCATCTGGACTAGAATGCTCTTATTTGGACATTTCCACTGAGGGCCAGCGTGGCCGGGTGGCTCACTCCTGGGGACCTGCTAGCCCAGTGTCTCCTTCTCCCCTGGCAGCTGGGTTTTCCCCACCTGGTCCTCTCCAGGCTGCCAGCGCTTGCCTTTCCTCTGGTCCCAGCAGTGGCACCCACTGTGTTACAAGGGGGACTTTCTGCTCTGTGCCCATGTTTGTGGGAAAGCCCCCCCTCCCCCAGCATCCCTGGAGGTTGCTAAGGGGACCTGGCTGCCCTTTAGGTAACAACTAAAATAAACTTTCTCAGCAGACCTCATGCCCCACTCTGATGTTTATTATTTTACCACGTTACCCATCATGAAAGGCTTGGCAGTGGCTATACTATTGCAGCTTTAAATTTACCTGGGCAATCTGGACATATTCTGTGATGCGACAGAGTCTCTCTATCCTTTTAAAGTAGCATAATCACCAGTGGAAATGGTTTGCTCCATTGGGGTGATTTGTTATCTCTGCGGAGTGAAGTCATGGTTACAACAACAGCCGGGGATGCTTTCTAGCTGAAAGGTTGTGAATACGCAATAAAATAGGGAACTTTTCAACTTGCAAAAGAAAAGCTTAGGATTACTCCGTTATTAACAATAGCCTTGCAACAATCACCAGCAATCATAACTGTAATACGTTGTGCAAACACTGAACAGGAGAATTCCATATCCCACGGAGCTTATTAACAAGACTGGGTGAAAGGGAGGGGGAAGGCCGAAATAGGGCAGGAGAGAGAGAGTAGTGCGATAGCCGGCAATCAGCGGGGCAGCAGCAAGGGGCAATTAGCAAACCGGGAAGGGGATGGGAGGAAAAATCGGGTAAAGAAGTTTCCTTACAGGGTCCCGAGGAAGGGAGGAGAATAGCTGGATAGAAAAGGAAATGTGGAAGGGAGAAAATAACACAGCTTTGCTGGACTCTGCTGGAGGAGCTGCGGAATGTCCCTGTTAAGGACTGCATTGAGAAAGCTGTGCCAGGCTGGGAATGCGCTGCACAAAATGGCCATAGGGCAGAGCCTGTGCTGGTACCACGAACTCTTTCACCATTGGGATTAACCTCCTTCCTCAACAGCAGCGTGCAGGAAAAGCCCCTGATATGAATCAACCCTGCACGGGGCTGAGAGAGTCCTGCTGTTCCCTGAAAACAAAAGCCCCCGAAACCAGGAGCGGTTCAGAGAGGAGACGCTGCTTTATTTGACCTCAGGTGCTAGGTGGGAATCCACAAATGTAGCACACCTTACTGGGGACGTTCACCCATTATTTAGACACAAAAGATTCTCATAATTCCTCCTACCTAACCCATAACCCCACCTGGGTTTACATATTCATTAGGATGACCAAATAGCCTTTTTGCACATGCATATTAAATTTTGCAGCATCTGCAAAACACTTCTGTGCAGGCGCGAGCTCCTCGGTGGTCGTTTGGGTGAGAATACCCTTCCTCACATTATCCTTGTAATGTTTTGAGTCATCTCAGGACAGTAAAAGTTTGCCAGCTTCTTGAGGATGATAAGGATGTCCTTTGAAGTAGCCACAGCTCTGTCTTAATTGGTATAGGAGTACTTACTTTGACGTGAGAGAACCTTGAAGTGATTAACTCCTTCTTGTTATCCCATCCTTATCACTGTCCAACCGTTTTCTCACACAGTAAGGAGCTCAGTAATTAACTCATTTTAGTTAGCATGTGGTTATAAACAAAGCAGAGGCCTGCCTTTGGTAACACTGCTGCGAAATGATGCTTTGGCGAGGGCTGTAGAAGGCCTTTGCAACTCTCCGTTCCATTGGAAATCTGCACTTTGTGAGAGTGAAGACAGGCAGAAATATAAAGTACGGACATACTCTCAGGAATGAGAGGACAGACCAAAATTGTCGGGTGAGGTCTGATAAAGAAAAAAGGTTTGGAATTAAATCGGAGCAAAATATCTACTGACTATTGACTGACTTAGGTACAGACACTCAGCCAATAACCTTTTAAAACCTTTAAGCCGGTTTCTAGGTGCTATTGGGAATGAAATGTTAAATGCACGAGAGATACTATAAGCAATCAAAGACAAAAATAAAAAACGGCTTCCTCATGACTTGGTTATACAGATTATGAAGTGGCAATAGAGCAGTGTCAGTTTGTATTAACTTCTGCCATTTATAGCAGATGAGAATGTGGTTCTATTTTTATCCAGCATCAGCGGTGTGCTGGTAATTAAAAATATCACAGCTTCAAATAATTTTCTAATTCAGTAACTTTTCTTCTACCCTTTTATCTGAGTTCAGAGTGACTGAAAAAAGAAATAATTAAATGCTTACCAATTAAAACTTTAAACAAGTTCTCTGAGGAATACTAGATTTATTTTTTATGTCTGAAACTTTTTGCAGAAGCATAATTTTTCTGAAAAAGAAGTAGCAGGTTTTAATGGTGTTTGTCAACCAGCCTCGCAGGGGCAAGAAGCTGGCATACATAGGCAGGATTTATGCACCTTTGTATGCACAACCCACAAACTTCTGGTTGTTCTAGAGCCTTCTTTCACTTTCCTGCTCATCTTTTCCTCCCGAGAGCAAGCTCAGATCAATTGGTTTTGAATTTTATCTGCATTGCAGGGCATTCCTAACAATTCATTAGCTCAGGTCTCCAACAGCTGTCTTCATTATATGGAAGGCTCCAAGGAAGTTACTGCAGAGAGACCCGTACAATCCATCATTCCTCTTTTCAGTGAAGACAACTAGATTTACTAATGCAACGGTGAGTCAGAGCTGCCTCTTGAAAATATCTTTAGTCAAATTTTCAGCTAGAACAAGTCATTTTGGTCCCACAAACATCGGTTTGATTTTTGATCCATTTCTAACATGCTCAGAAGCACTGGTTTTATTTCAAGCTGTGGTCTAATTCTTACTGCACTTACCCAGATACCACTCAGCAGATTCTCTTTTTAAAAGTTCATCACGTTATAGGAAAGCATTATGCATGGACAAACACGGTTCTTTTAAGACATTGTATCCTATTTATTCCTAAAATGGAACTGTCTTAGCTTCCTTGAGTGTAAAGCTATAATAAAATCTAAAAGGGAGGTAGCAGGCACCAATTATAATGATCAGTCTGCATGGGCACCAAACCTGCAATTATAATTTGCAGGTTAAGTGATCACACCCCAGAAAATCAGGGAACATAATAAAGAATTTGTTCAAACTTAATTAGGACAAGTCATTAAAGCAAATTTTGAGGGGGAGGAGGGGAAAAAGGAGGCAATGAAAAGAAATTGCTGTCCTTAATACTGTTGTATGAAGTAAAATCACTCTCAAGTGAATCTAATTATGGCAGTGAAATGGTAAAAAAAAAAAAGAAGAGTAGGGAAAAAAAGGAAGGGAAAGAAATTGAAAAGAAGTAAACTGTTGGTGTGTGAAAGGACAAAGGAGAAAAAGGAAAAAAACCCAGATATGTGGCTTTCTTAAATATTTGTGTGTTTTTTGCTAGCGTGGCTGTTGCAGAAAGGTTGATGATGTCCTTACACACCCACTGCTGATTTCTTCCCTGGTTCCACATCAGCTCGTTTACTGTTGGCTCTCTGCACTCCCGTGAGAGCATTTGGAAGGACTTCGATGAGGAGAAGGGCAGTGCTGAGAAGGTACAGCCAGAAGCAGCCCACCAGCCAGACCTGACGCTGCAGGGTGACCACAGCTGCACTCTAATTGCCCTCCTTTCTGACTTTCCCAATGAAGGTAATTATTAAAATCCGTTAATTGTATTTCTCACTTGAAACTGTTCCATGCTTTTGGTTAAACCCTAGCTTGAAGCTTTTGATTCTGTAGCACCCTTTCCATGCCTTGTGATTGCAGAGGACGTTTTGAAAAGTATAAACAGAGAAACTAAAAAGCCTGACAGAAAAAGAATTCAACGCTGTTATTTTAGACCTCATGGGTTTTTTAGGTTTATTAATCTGGGAGCCTGCTTTCTGACTTTTGAACAATTACTTTAAGACAATACCAGTAGCAAAGTACTGCTGTCCTCCCTTGTCCCCCACGGGCACTGCCCAGTCCCACCAACCCTCCCAGCTGAACAGCACAGGCACAAACCTCACACCACTTAAGGACGGTCAGCCTCCTGTCTATCATTGCAAGGATTACTTAATTGGGACAATTTATATCCAGATAGATGCCAGACTGTGTGGCTTTGGGCAGCTTTATGTGGTGGGCATTTCCTGCTGGCTCAGGTACTGTAACCTTTCACTTGCCCTTCTCTAGGCTGATGATTACAGCAGCTCCTGGTGCACAGGCACCTAGCTCTTCCAATGCACCCCTCAGGACATCCAAGACACACGGGAAAGTTCATTAGTGTCTTCTTGGAGAGTTTAGCATGGGCTGTTTGAGGAGCCACCAAAAGTCCTGCAGTGCTGCAGTACGTAGCTGTGCTCATACACATTTTATGAACCCCTTTCTTTTGGATCTAGCTGTGCTCATCTTGTTTCTGTGTAATATCACTTGGGATGCAAAGGGGAAGAGGCAGCAGTTCTCATGAAGTTTACTCTGATTAACAGCTAGACTGGTGTTGATGGACTTGCTGGAAAGCTTGCTCAGTCTCTATTACTAGGAAATGAGGGGAGATTCAGGAACTAGAGAAAAAGTGAGGGGAATCAAAAGGCCACCTGTTAAAAAAATCAAGACACAACTGGAAAAACTCATTCCACTCACTCCAGATGCCAGACATGTCAGAGAGCACTGGCACTTTCACTCTAGATGTGGTGGTGGGACTGCACCACTATGGGGAGTGACAGTGACCAACTCATTCAGACTGTTAGAAGAGTCCAAGTTCTGTGAGAGATGGTGGGCTGTTGCCCTCTACAGCTACCTGAAGGGAGGTTGCAGAGAGGTGGGTGTTGCCTCTTCTCCCAAGAGAATAATGACAGGACCAGAGGAAATGGTCTGAAGTTGGGGCAGGGGAGGTTTAGATTAGATATCAGGAAGAATGACTTTCCTGAGAGGGTGGTCAGGCACTGGAACGGCCTGCCCAGGGAGGTGGTGGAGTCACCATCCCTGGAGGTATTTAAGAAACTTGTAGATGTGGCACTTCAGGGCACACTCTAGTGGCATGCAAGATTGTAGGGTTTTTTTTTGTGTGTGTGTGTTTGGACTCAGTGATCTCAGAGGTCCTTTCCAACTGTGATGATTCTGTGATTCTGTGGTGGTTCTGTGATTATTACTCTTTTATTACTGTCCACTAGAAAGTAAGTTAATAAAACCAGAAAGACTTAGGAAAAATGCCCATTTGGTTTGTAAAATAAAGAAAAGTTGGATAAATTCTCAGGTAATTTTAATTACAAACCTCCATTGACTGTAATACTTTTTATCCAATGTGAATTCGTCAGACCAAATGTTGCTGTATTGATATGTGAGGATAAGTTAACACTATTCACCCCTAAGCTAAAAGAGTGTTGCTTTGAGAGTATGCACGGCTGAAAAAGGCTGGAACAGTTCCAGTAAAGCCAGCATGATTTTTTGTGATCTTTATGATGTGTGTTTGCAGATTGCATTCAATTCTATGGTAGTGTGCTTCTCCTAATTACTCGCTATACCAGATACTTCATGTAGTCAGCCATGAAATGCCTTGAAGCAAAAATAAATAGCTTCCTGGGTCCTTCTCTCTGCCTCGCACTCTCAGTTTAAGCCTGTTTTGGCAGTCATTTACTACATGACTAGTCCCCAGGCAGCAGCTATACTACTTGTGAAGCTGTCTGTGAAAGCAAATGTTTTCTGCATTCAAAGTCAAAATGTTTACCTAGTTTGTTTTGATAAATTGTAGCAGCAGAAGGCAGGCTAACAGAGGAAGGGGGAGAAAATCACAGTCACATTTGTCCTTGTGATTCTCTGAACAAGTTGGGCAGTTCGGTCTTACCTGGTTTCTAGTGTCCTGTCTTTTGGAGAAATAAGCCTATGCCTTGCATGTACAAGGTACTCAGTTGATATTCTTGGTGTAGCATCTTACTGCGGATGAAAGTAATTGCTGTTTGCTGAACAGAATCATAGAATCACATNAATCTCCCCTCTTCCAATGTAAAACCATTACCCCTTGTCCTGTCACTGCACTCCCTGACAAAGAGTCCCTCTCCATCTCTCCTGTAGCCCCTTCAGATATTGGAAGGCTGCTATAAGGTCTCCCCAGAGCCTTCTCTTCTCCAGGCTGAACAACCCCAGCTCTGTGTCTGTCTTCACAGCAGAGGTGCTCCATCCCTCTGATCATCTTTGTGGCCCTCCGCTGGACCAGTTCCAACAGGTCCATGTCCTTTCTATTCTTATTACTCTAGATTATATCTCCCCAATTCTACTCATCATCTGTCATTCGTGAGCTCCCAAAAGAGGAGGTTTACAGCAACATCCAGGGCTGGTCAGACCCTGACAGTGATCCAATGCTCTCTGAAAGTTTGTTTTATAGCCAAATTCTTACCTGGAAGAAGAATCAACTCCCAGTTAGTTGCTCCATTCGTTATCATCTCCAGCCACGAGGTAACTTATAGGTTAATTTCCATGAATGAAAGTTTGAATTGTTCATTATGCAGATTATAGAATTTATAGATTACTGAATAAACCTTACTTTCCAAAAGGCCTCAAAGGTTTTAGAAAGTTAGATCACTTCTTTTGTACCAAAACACACATGAAGTCTGGTAATCTGCACAGTCCCAGAAAAGCAGAAATACCTTAGTGGCTTGTAGTTCTCAATACAATATTTAGCATATCTGGGATTTGATCTATTAGTTAGAGTGAATGTTAGGAACAAATCCTCCTCACAGGCATCTGCTGCTAAATAGGAGCCAACATAATATCTGAAGGGAGAGCTGATGTGCTCATAGCAGCCAAGGTCACGCAGAAGGTGAGGAGGTCCATTTTGGGTCAGCTGGAATTGCTTCAGCATCAGTAATTTCCTCCTCAGATGTGGCTGGTCCAAACCATCCTCCCACAGGAGGAGGAAGAGGCAAAGCTCGTGCAGTGCGAGGGTGCGAGGTGACACTGGCACAAAGGACCCAAGTGCCACCGTGCTGCCAGCCAAGCCTCGCGAGCAACCCAACAGGGCTCAGAGACTCTGCACAGCTGACGAGCGAAGGCATGAATGGAAAGTGGGAACGCTGTCAAGTCTGCTACTACTTAGCACATTTTGGAGGGTGAATAGCTGAGACATACGGAGGGAGGTCAGTAGGACAACGTACATCTCCCTGCCAACCAGATTGGATGCAAGCACTACAACTGATACGGGTGCTCTGCCTGAGAGAAAAATAAGCAAAATGAAGAAAGAAACCTGCTTAGCCTTATCCACTTGCTGCCTTTTGCTGGCAACTGCTTACAGAGATCTTGCCCATTCTGTGCATGTTATTCCCTTGCAGCTATTCCTGGCAGGAGCTAATTCAGAGTACCTTAGTGTATTGAGAGAATTACTGGCAGCAGATGGATATCATAAGCTGAGATGAAAGGCACGGATGGCTTGGTATTCCATGAAGTTGGCAGAGCTAGGTGATCCCTCTAGGAGGCAGTTAAAGCAGAAGTGAATTCAACAGAATGATATGGAAAAATAACAAACATATATATATATAGAACAAAGGCTGCAGCTGCCCGTGTGGTGACATCAGATTGGCAGGAGGTCAGCAGGCAACTGATTTGACCTAAGTGCTGTACTTTCCAAAGGATGTCTTTATATAGCTCTTCACTGCTAAATAGCAGAGAGACTTGGAGATTTCACGAGTTTTATCTGAACAAAAGATGAAGAAGGAAAAAGGGAGGTATGAGGACAGAGAACTGCTCAGACATTCAAATAGAGCAGGGTTTTTTCATTTCCATAAAATATCTCATTTATTACCATAAAATAGGTAATTTATGGTCTATTAGATATGATTAGCTTGTTTATTATTTATGCTTAATGTGGAAGTTCTGAAAAGGATGTTCATCATCCTTTTGAATTAGGTATTCCTATATGCTCTTATATATAGGAAACAGCCAGGACGAGAAAATCCGTCTTCTGCTACAGACATAAAGGCAATCCTGTAAGGAAAGATGAATGTTTGTACTTCAGGCTCATCTTCATTTGAATTTGCAGCCGGCAGTTATACAGCATTATTCAGAATATATAGCTGATACTCTTCACTGGAGCTAAGCCTGTCCTTCTCAGGACTTTTGCTGTGGGTGGGAATGTACACGTTGCTGTGATTCTGCTGCTCCGAGCAGAAGCTCTCAAAACAACAGGCTCTCTTTCCTTCATCAAGCAAAGGAGTTCTCCCTCTTGTGGAGGCCAATGCGACTCCACTGGAAATTTTAAATTCTGCTTCCACGACACGCTGAGCCAGACAGGACCTAACTCCGAAGACAGCAAGAGAAAGGTGAATTTAATTTGCGGCTTTCCTTAGGTGATGGCATTGCATGGAGAAGAGCAATGGCTAATCAGAAATGAGGTGATATCATCATAGCAAGCATATTTTGACCCAAGCACATACTGTGTAATTGCAGCCAGGTTTTGAAATTCTTATTTTGTGCTGTTAGAGAAACACATCTAGATTGGTCAGGTGTCTTGTTCAGCAGCTTGTCTTGAACTTACAGCCATTACCATCAAATTTGCCTTTTTTTCTATTTCTAAATCATTCTTTGCACTTCCCCTCTAAAGAGGGAAGATTTATTACAGTTTTAAACTAGTGCATGTTCCTTTTTTTTTTTCTTTTTCTTTTTTTTTTTCTGGTCTCTGCATGTAGATAGGATGTTCTTAAACAGCCCCAAGCAGTTTTTCTTCCAATTTAAACTCTCTTTGCCCTCCCTCTGGCAGGTGTGGCTCACAGTTGATTTTGGCTCTGTGAAATGAACATTTCTGAGCACTAAGTAAATATATTGCTGAATTAATCTTTGTTCTGTTCGTATGCCGAAGTGCATTCAGTTCCATCACTTGACACACAGCACGTTTTGGGTGACCAACTTTTTAAACACTTAGTAATTTCTACTGTATTCTTTATTGAATTGTAGCATGGGCCAATTCATTCTCATTTATTCTTCCTGCTAGAAGAGCATCGACTCACAATCATTTGCTTTAATGTTGACCTGTCCTGTTTCAAAACCATGGTCATGTAAACCAAATCTCTCTCCCTTCCTTTGAATCTAATCCTGACCTTTCTATGTAGGTAATAACCAGACATTCGTCTTTCATGTTTGCCAGTGACATCCCTTACATTATATGTGCGTTCCTAAATAAGCACTTCTAATTTATGGTGGTTATAATCCAAGTTCCTGATGTACAAGTCAAAGAAGTTATTGTCCCATTATTGTGCAGCATCTTAGAATCATAGAACAGTTAGAGTTGGAAGGGACCTTAAAGATCATCAAGTTCCAACCCCCTGCCCCGGGCAGGGACACCTCCCACCAGAGCAGGTTGCTCAAAGCCCCCTCCAGCCTGGCCTTGAACAATTCCAGGGAGCTTGTTTAGGTTTGCATTTTATTTTCCTCATTTGCTTTTTTCTTTTTTTTTAAAATTTTAGAGCTTTTCACCCACTTGCAAAATTATAGCCCTTCACATAGTTGCTTGGCTGCCACTCCTCATAAGTTCAAAAATCAATCCTGCAGAAAAAAAAGAAAAAAAAAAAAAAGGGAAGATGTACAAAACCTGATAGCTTATCAGTTAGAGACCAGGGAGTTGACAGATCTGGTGCTACAGATTCAAAGATTGTGCAACAATACTTCTAAAGTTCCTGTTACACAATGAAGGTAAATGTCAAGAGAAGAGCTTTAGGAAGCGTCTTTGGTTTGAAGTCACACACGTGCTGAAGGCACCTCGTCCTGTAACAGAGCTGTGACCTGGCCCAGTGCCAGGTCATGCATCTCTCAGGTTGTTTCACACCCCAGTTATCCTCCCCCTGCCTGATGTGTGAAGGCGTTTCTTCACCTCTGTAGCCAGGGAGCACAGAACCGCCCTTACGGCTCTTCAGGCTCATGCAAAGCCCAGGCACCTTCAGATTTTCTGTGGCTGATAGTCTTTCCTCCATCAACACCAACTTCATTTTTTCTTTACTGACACAGAAATGAATCTGATACCAATTCTCCTGGTTTTATCCGAAGAACTGTGATTCTTCATAAAAAGCAAGAAACCTGTATTTTCTTGATTCCTAAAGAAGATAGGACTACTCACAAGTGCTGTATTGCCCCAGCTTTTGCCCCTGGAAGACCTTTCCCCATCTCTGCGGGTGAGCTCTTCTCCAGGGTCTCTTGTCTGTGCAGCCTGTTGGGTTCCTGCGACACACTGCAACGCAGCCCCCACCTCCATGGGCTTCATCTTCCAAAGGCTTCCCATAGAATCACAGAATCATAGGGGCTGGAAGGGACCTTCAGAGATCATCCATCCCAACCCCTCTGCCAAAGCAGGTTCACCTACAGCAGACTGGACAGGAATGTGTCCAGGCAGGATTTGAGAAGGAGACTCCACATCCTCTCTGGGCAGCCTGTTGCAGGGCTCTGCCCTCCTCAAAGAGAAGTTTTTCTTTATGTTGAGATGGAATTTCCCATACCCGTGTTCCAATCATGTCACCGGGCACCACTGAGAAGAGTCTGGCCCCATCCTCTTGATGACCACCCTTTAGCTATTTATAAGCATTGATAAGATCCCGTGTTATTCACACGCCACTCCCTTCTGCCACAGAGATGCCAACTGACAAATGAGACATCAAACAGCCTCCTCCTCATGTTTTATCATGTAATGACGGGATACTTAGCCTGGATGCCAAGGTTGTCTCTAAAATAGTGTTTATTGTTTCACTGCATAATTGACCATCAGTGAATAGTGTAAATAGACATGTTTATCCTTAGAACAAGAGAGTTTGGATGAAGAATTGCTAAAAACTGCATTGAGAGAGAGTCCCACCTGGAGTAATCAGAATTTTTTCCTTCCATAAATGCTTATTTTGTTGTGTTATAGAGAACATGAGTAAAAGTTAGAGTCTCATCGCTTTCCTGGGAAACCAACTTGCAAGATGTAAGTCAGGGCAAATTTCATTCATAGTACTATTTTTGTGCTTTGAAACCACATGACTGTAGCATTTGCCACGGATTAAATGTTTATTTATTTAAATACGTCAGCATCTACGACTTACTTTAGGTATTTCACAATAACTTACATGTATTATTTGTAAGGAGCGAAAAATCAACAAACACATCAACGTTTCCGAGATTCCGCCGCCCGCAGAGAATTTCAATAACATTATTCACATTTATGACCTTGCATCTGGCTACTAGTTTCTTTCTTTCCAGAAAGATAGAAAGTGAAGGCTTCTGTGTCATGGCCAGAAAGTTAACAGATTAATGCAAAAAAAAAAACCAAAAGAAAAAAAACAGACAAAGAATTTTCTCAGCTCTGAATTCTCTGTGGAAATGGTATTAGTCCGTAGCCCTTATTACACTACCTGTAGTGTCTGCTGTCTGTTACCACCCGAGATGTCACCTTAGGTGTCTCAAATCACTTGGTCCTGCAAGGAAAAGCTTCAGAGGATGGTACAGGGACACACAGCTCGGCACCAAGCACGACTTATAAACTCTGTGGGGCCAGTTTGGTTCCGATCTGCAGGGTTTGTACTCTCTCCATGCCCCGATACAGCCTGTGACCGCAGCTCTGTCGTTAACCGGTGCTTTGTAAGAAACGGGGTGAAAAACGCGGTATTTCTGTACGCTCATAGAGCAGGATCAAAATGGTGCTATACTGGTAACAGAGGCATGAGTTGTGTGTGCAAAGAGATGTTCTGAGCTGGTCAAATGGAACTACACCCTAGGTCTTCTTTCCTCTTCGTGTTTTGTGATTGTGATATTTAAGTGATTTTAGTGCTCGGAAGCTGTGCTTTCCAAAAAGCAAACCAGGCATCTCTAATACCTTCACCTTTACCTTAATTTAGTGCATTTTTATCGTTCATACTTTGTATCAAAAGAGAACCCGGCTGAAAGGGAACTGCCACAGCAGATGGCATTGAAATGCAAATGAAAGGTTTCACGGGAGCCCCTTCAGCAAACATTGTGTTGGAGATGCTTGAAATTATCATCTTGCAAATGACCTTACAATGCCAGGAGGGAATGGAGAGAGGTTTAAGTAGCACTGATTGCCTTCTTCCCTGCGCCACTGCTCTTTCTCTGGGCAGACATCAATAAAAGACAGTAATGCTAGCAGCCACAGGGACTTGTATGAGATTAAATTACCTTAATTGGGGTTAATTGAATGGGAATAATGAAACTCAAATTCCAAACAATGTATGTTATATTCAAATATAATTACAGAAAGGAAGTACGACTTGCTAACAAGGGTAACAAATGGGACTACACATCAACAAACCACATCAGAGCTGGAGCAGCTGTTTTTATGGTCTAGGTTGCAAGGCTGATGGCTACTTTTTAATGACAGTTACTGCCTCCTCCATTTCAGGAGACAAAGAATTAGGACTAGTTGCACATTCCCATGTGCCACGCTGAAAAAATTCTTTGTGTTCAGACCTCATGTGCCTGGGCTTGGCGTGGTGCAACAGGCTCCTACGTGGCGTTGAAGAGCTGGTGGCCAGTGCTGGAGGTTCTCTGCGTGCTCAGCAGGAGACCTGCAGGTCACCTGGCCCACAGGAACTGGTGAGCCTGAAGGGCTGGGAAGGGTCTGAAGGGATTTTACAAAATCAATACTTTTTCACTTCTCCTTGTGAATGCCTTAAATTAATTCCACCACGGAAAAAATCAGTATGATTCGTGGGGTCTCACTTTTGGTACTTCTAGGCAAGCAATGGACACTATGAAAAGGTGAAGTGTTTTCCCTGAATATATTCTGGCCGGAACGTGACACAGCCCCTTGCACTGCTCCAGCCCTGCAGGTTGTTCCGGAAAGCAAAAGTACCTCGTTTACAATGCTATAATTTGTTTGTTGAAAATACCTCTTCTGCAGAAGGGTAATAAATGTGGGATATTGTAAAATAAGAATTTCCAACAGAATTTAAATGACCAAAACCTTTTGTTTTCTCCTTTTGGTACAATACGTATGCCAGGAATTATGCATTAGAATAGTTTACCACTAACACTACATTGACTCAAAGCACATCTACCAGTCTCAATTATATATTTTTTACTTTGGCTAAGAATTTAGTTACATTTTTAGAAGTACACTGTGGCTTCTACTTCCCAATTTAGGCTTTGAACCTTGCAAATACCTGCTCTGTCTTTTGTTCAATGTATCAATTTATTTCTTAGGATTGTGACTAGACCTAATGCTCTTTATTACAATTTTGCAATTAATGTAATATTTAGCACTTACCTACTAATAAATGTTTGTTCATACAATGCTTGATAGTTTCAAAGAGTTACATGATAACTCACTATTAACAATTTAAAAAAAATTTAAAAAAAGATTTTTTTAAGATAGAATTTTTAAAAAATTTAAAAATACTGTAAAACAGAAGGGTTTATAAAACGGGCACAAACTAACAGACATCAAACTGATGCATAGTACAGTGGTTACTGCTTTAGTACAACTGAACACATGAGGAGAACTTCAGATGACTAAAATTGCTCCAGATGGGAAATACCAAGGCACAACTCTCAATGTCAAGGCAACTCTATTTACTTTTGGCTGCTGTAGGTTCCACATCTATGTCCAGGTCTGACAGAGCACAGTAGAAGAGCATCTGAACGTATTTTGTTGTTGTAGCTGTAATACATAGCAAAAATGTGTGAGACAAAGTTATATTATATCTTAGACAAATGTATGGATTTTGAGGATTGGAAAGAACTACATTGATATTAGGAGAATCTTAAAACACCTTAATCAATTGGATTAAGCATGTTATAAATAGGTAAAGGCAAAAAGCAGCCCAATAATTAAACAGAAAGTCTCATTCAATCAGACTTTCATCAACATTTTAATTGAATTATCAGATTGATAGCTGAGTTCAAACTGAATAAAATTATTAAAGTTTTGCTTTTCAAGATTGCATGAATTTGAGGAGTGAAAACTGCCCTTCAGGCCAATAATTAATCATTTCGTAATTTATGAAAAGGCATGGACTTCTTTGACTGAGATGTTCCACTCTGTGGGAAGAAAGTGAAGCAATGGTGTCCTGGCACTTCTGCCTTCCAGGGCATCCAGCTGCATGTATTTAGTATTCACAATCCTACGCAGCTTTTATGCAGTCAACATCTTGAAATGGCTCAACACCACAAATATTAGGAGACCATATATATCCACATATTGGACTGTTTTGTACAGGTATGCAAGGTTTTATTTTCAGGACCGTGCGATGAAGCAAATGATCTTGGATGTGCTGTATGCGGTGTAGTAAAACTTCATAAAGAAAAAGGATTCTAGGAAAAATTATTCTTTCTGTCTTCTGACTAAGCATTGGAGATTTTGGTGCCCTGGCTAGGGCAAGACGATATTGCTTACCAGAGAGCCACTGTAGACATTTCGGTCGTTTTTCAACTGGCAGATAGACACCCAAATAATATGCCGGAATGCCTGAGAGGGCAATACCAATACCAATAAGGGAATTGATTGTGTCGCTGTAGAGAGGAACTATGACCAGGAAAAGGGAACATAAACAATATACTATAGGGAAGAAGAGGTTAAGCTGTGGAGACAAAAAAAAATTAAAAAATAAATTCCAACATTTACTAAAAGATGCAGAACATATTCTGTTTTCAGGCTTTGGAGATTAAAAGTAGACAAGTCAATAATAAAATATATCTATCAACTACTATCTACTGAATCTTTTGACTGCCCATAGTCAGTGCAATTTGCTAGCTTCTGTGTGTGCTGCTGAGAGCCCCTTATCTGGTGCGTACCTGAATCTCTGACCATTTTGTTGTTTTCAGGCCTGCACAAGCCTAGTTCTTTTCCACATTAGTAAGAGATCAGTCTTGGAAAACAGTCCTTTAAAACTGAGCGGCAATGGCTAGTTTTCCCTCAAACTTCAATTGCAAATTTTTAATTGTAATTTTGATTGGGCACTAACTCAACTGGACTTTCAGTTACTGTGTTGATACTACAGAATTAACAGACTTAGGTACAACCATTTTGCCTGCACACTTAACAAATATACTACAAATAAGGAAAGTTACAATAGCCTCTTTCCATAAAGAGGCTTTTTTTTTTTTTCCACTAAGATATTTTATTTTTCACTAATGTATTTTTCCCTGGCTGTAGTAATGAGCCTTCTCAAGAGTCCAGGAGCTGACATTTGAATACGAACAGAAACTCCTGAGAGTTTATGGTATAAATATTTCTTTTTCCCTTATAAAGGTAAAAAATATATGTTGATAAAAACCAACTGCTATGTTTCAGAAAAGGAAAAAGTGTATGCGCAGTTGTGACGTTGACTCTGCTGGCAAATGCTGATAGGAATTAAACAGTCGTTATCTATAATCTGCCTGTAATCCTTGCTTTAGTAGAGTCAATAGAAAAACTGCCAATAAGGCAAGATTTAATCTTTATCTTCCACATATTTGGGGGGAGAGTTTGGAAATGAAATGTGAACATGCTTCAGGAAAATTTGGTCTGCTCTGGAAGAATGGAGAGTTTTCTAAACAGTAGGCGCTTAGGATATTTTACTCCTTCATTTGAACCATGCTTTTTATAATCGTGATTTTACACTCAAATGGGAAAAAAAAAAGTGTGGTTAAAAAACGGTGTGGGAAGTTAGGGAGAGTGAGCGACAAGGAAGAAATATTTACATAGGTTGTTAAGTTGGATTTCTCATAATTTTTACTGCACCACTGCAGAGCTGAAATGCCGGTCCCAGAGCCAACAGAGCGCAGGGAGACGGGAGCCAGCACATGGTTTTTTGTGCCTGGGGGAAGCTCTGGGTTTCCGTCCCTGTTTTCTGGACAATCACTGGATTAAAACTAGAAACTAGTTTTAGGCAGGCTTTGTTTCTGTGCAGTCTCCCTCTCCTAACTGATAGCCAGACGCGCGTCTGCAATCAGTCATTAAACTTGCATTTTACTGTCTGTGACCACTATGCAGTGAGAGACAACACTCAGAATACACTTGATTATTTAAAATTTTGATCTTCTGCATGAGCAGAAAATCGACCATTTTGGGGCTTTGAAGGGACTTTGCTGAATTTGTTACGTCATGTAAGTTTGATCAGGGTGTTGAATTGTCTGGAGCCCCCATCACTAGCTCTACTGAGGTCCACTGTGAGCAATACAAAACGGGGTTCTTCCAGGAGAGGCTAAGAACCCCAGGCATTTATTTATTTCTTATTTATTTTGAAATCAAGATAGTTAAAAGGTAGAAAAAATTTATTCACTGAAAAGATTATCGAACATTGGAACAGGCTGCCCAGAGAAGTGGTGGAATCAGCATCCCTGGAGGTATTTAAAAGACAGGTAGACATGGTGTTGAGGGACACTGTTTAGTGGTGGTTTTGGCGGTGTTAGGTTGATGGTTGGACTCAATGATCTTTAAGGTCCCTTACAACCTAGACAATTCTATGATCCTCTGAAAAAGAAATAGTAGATATCATTTCAACTGCACAGCAAAAGTACCGGAAAAGACGTTCTTGTGGAAACCCAAATGGGTTTTGCTCCTTCATTTCTTCTATGTTGAAATTATTTCTATGGCTGATACATAGTCTATAACATAACTAGTCATGTTGTGGTTGTTGCATTAAGGATCACATAAGCACGTGGCTTTTAGGGCTTGTTTCCTCTCCCATTTACTTACTTTAATAGGCCGTGGTCTATGTGGCTGACTGTATCTCAAATATATCAGTCCTGCAATAGACAGACCCACAAAGAGCCAGTAGTTGAAGCAGTAGTAATTAATGAGGAGGAAAACATCTTCCACGAGGAGATAAAGCAAAGTCATTAAGCCCTGGAGATAATAAAAACAAAGACTTTTTAATGTGAAAGTAAAGACGTCTTATAAAATAAAGAGGTAGCAAAGTTATAAAACAGCCTGTTTCCAACATATTTGTCTGGAGTTAGGAGGTCAGTTCTTTACAAGAAAGATGTACTTTAAAGTCTGAGAAACCTGCAAACGTGCTGTATGAAACATGCTGGTATCCCTTCCTTAAACACGGCAGTGAGACCACCACATTTATCTGAAGGGGTGCCAGGTTTGCGAAGTTAGGTTTCAGCATCAGCAGGAAAGCCTCCTAAGAAAGCCAGGTGAGGAGCCCCAGACTCTGCTGCGCTGTGGAGAAAGCTGCCAAGAAGTTTTCTGTAGGCAGCAGCTCACTCTGCTCTTCTGGTCAGCTTCAGTAGAAAAGCAAGCTTTCAATTTGGTTTCACAGTTGGAGGCTCTCACAGTCCACTCATACATGGAGACCAATAAATTCTGTGGTACGCAGGGATGCCTGCATGGAAAGACCTAAAATACCAGGAATTTAATGTCTGTTTTAGCAGATGAACAGAAAAAAAATTCCAGTGGGAAAAACGTGAATGGTGGTTTGTTAAGCTCATGTTACTGGTGCAAACAGAATCTGTCTGAGAAGAGTATTCATAATGACATCATAACTTTCAGTAAAGTATTTCATGTCAAACAGGACCTGTATGATAATCTGTTCCTAAGCCATATGTAACACAAGACAATGGAAGACACCAAATAAAATACACGTTCAAATAAACAGCAATGTAATGCTTTTTAATGATTCCACTTTCTCTGCTTGTGCATATCCTCCCTCTTATTTTAATGTTAGATTTATGGATTATTTATTAATTTCCACTAATTCTATACCTTATGGTTCCTCGATTTCGTGTCACAAGATTCATTTGTACGGTGACAGCAGGAAAAAGTCAATATGGCCATAGGCATCCAAGGGCAGGAATTTAATTTTAAGTGCTTTGTCACTCCTGTTATAACTAGAGTCCTAGAAAATCAGCCTACAGCAGGGTCTGAGAGATGTTCCTGCCATATTCTTCTCCAGTGACACTCTGAAAGTGTCAGTCTTTAAGTAAAGACTTAAAAAACTCCTGTTTGTACTGTTACATATTTAGCCATTCTCTGTTTTCGAAGTAATGCTATTTTACTTCTCACTAATCTTGTTCAGAGAACATATGAACGTGAATCAAGCCATTCTTCTTCCACTGAATAAAGCCCCACCAGACAAAACATCACCACCAGCGCCCTCAATGAGTTTTAGAAATTGTGGGCATTTGAGGGAGATGACCCCAGGGCAGGAGAATCCCGGGGGAAACCCCAGGCAGAGGCAAGGTGTTAATACCTCCCATGTCCACCCCCCCAGCTGCCCCGACCTGTCGCTTACATTGAAGAGGAGAGCAGGGACTGGGGTGAAGCGCTTTATGTGGATCAGGCTCAGACTGTCAGGGAGGTGTCCTTCCCTGGCTCCGACGTAAAAAAGCCTGAAAAAGAGAATAAGAAAACTCAACCAAGCAGTGTGCCGAGGACAAAGGCAGCATCCTGGCCATGTTTAGTTTGGAGAAGAGGAGGCTGAAGGGAGACCTCACTGCCCTCTACAACTCCCTGAAAGGAGGTTGTAGAGAGGTGGGGGTTGGCCTCTTCTCCCAAGGGAATAATGACAGGACCAGAGGAAATGGTCTGAAGTTGGGGCAGGGGAGGCTTAGATTAGATATCAGGAAGAATGACTTTCCTGAGAGGGTGGTCAGGCACTGGAACGGCCTGCCCAGGGAGGTGGGGGAGTCACCAAACCTGGAGGTGTTTACGAAACGTGTAGATGTGGCACTTCAGGGCACGCTCTAGTGCCTGAGATTGCAGGGGTCTTTTTTGTGTGTATGTTTGGACTCAGTGATCTCAGAGGTCCTGTCCAACCATGACGATTCTGTGATTCATTCTTCTATTACTCTGTTGCAAATGCCACTCTCTTCTCAAGTGAGCAGCACTTGAGTTTATCAATTGGTGCTGATCATGAGAAGACACGTCAGGCCATAACAATCCTTCCATCATAAATGTACAACCCGACATGGCAAAAATTAACTGTATCAATTTTACATTTACATTTTATACTTTTACAATGCATTAGTAAAGAATGCAGGTTGATAATAAATGATTTATTTTCAATTATTTAAAATAAATCTTATATTTCATACCTAGATGCTGCAATTATTGATGAGTTTAAGCCACTATAGCAAGACATGGCCACTGCTATAGGAATTATCCACTTAGCATAACTAAGGGTTTCACTGCCAAATGTCTGTAACAGAAAAATAAAATAATAGTGAGGCTGGTTACATTAAGCATATGGACAATCCCAATAAACTCTCACGAAAACACACCAGCTCAAATATATTGTCATACCGCTTGCTTTCTTACGGCACCTAGTGATGCCTTGGGAAATTAGAATTTGGAAAAACTGATCAGTACCAAAAATAAAAATGGCAGACATATTATAAAAAGATTAAAAAAATATATTCTAGCCTAAATCAAGTCAATGAGGTAATAGAAGAATATGTATTGGCTTCAGTGTAATCTGACAAATCCTGACTGTAGCAATCCATGAGATATAATTGTACTCTTATGTAACATATTGATAAGGTTTTAAAAAAAGTATTTCACTGTGCATTTTTGTGTTGAAAATATTGCTGTGATCCTGCAGCATTAAACATCACACACTACAGAAAAATGATAGCAAAACCCCCTGGTTTTTAAACCACTCAGACTTTCTGTAGCTCTTTCTCGGTCTGGCCCTGGCAAAAGCATCTTCCACAATGAAGTGCAGTTAGGAGCAGGATTTACGGAGTATATAAGAGGATTTTACAAGAGCAGATTTATTGGATATATTCTTTATATATACCTTCTAATATACTGGTACTCTTACATAAAAACAAAGTTTAAAGCAAAGCAACAACCTTCAGCATGGGAAAAACTCAATTGCTTTGCCAAGAAGTGTGCTAACCTGGATTCTTCCGTGATGTCATCCATACTTGGTTGACATCCAAACTTTTGGTTTAAGTATTTTATACAACTTACCACAGCCACTGCATCACTTGTGAGGAGAGCTGACATGTCCAACACTACGTAGTATGCTATATTAGTCAGTAAGTAAATAATAGTCACAATAGGCATTGAAATGGCAATAGAAAGAGGTAGATTCCTGCAAGAGGAAAATGGCAAAATTATGTCACGTTCTCTAAATAAGGGATATTTAAATAAAAGATTGTTCCCAAATTCAAACATTTGTGACTGGATAACTCCATCACTTTTTGTCATTCAGCATTTTGTCATCATGGGGTTACAAAGTAATGTGCAGCCAAGTGCAGAACAATTCCATTATTCGGCTGCTTGTGGGTCTGTCACAAGTTACAGAGAAAAAAATGTACATTTATACCTGTAAATTTTATATACTGTCTTTTCTATGAAGCAATTTAGGAAAGCACTTAAGCAATGAGATTTAAACCACACTTAGGTTTCCTGATGGTAGCATTTTTTTTCCTGACTCATAACTTATGTATGTCGCAAGACAAGGCAGACTCACCACTCCCGTGGGGTGGACATCCCTGTAGAGGGGAGGAGACTGTATTTCCAGTGCTACTCTGGACTTCTTTATTTTTCACTTAACCTTTCATCTTTAGTAAAATTAAAATTTTTTTTCCCATAGACAGTAATGCTGGAGATCACATGATAAAACAGTCATAAACCTGAAACAGTCTGCTCTACCGGTGGAAAATCAAATCACTGTTCTATCTGACTGAAAAGAAATAGGGAATTTTTAGAGTGCTAGATGGACCCATGCTTCTCCCTGCTTTCAGTAGGGATTTGTTCTCCTTCTTTAAAAATTCTGGCCTAAAGCAGAAGGTTTAAAATACATATATGCAGACAAATGATTTATGAGTGTGATACAATTGGTGAGATAGAACAATAATCAGGAAGAGTTTGTATACTTGCTCTTTCTCAGGAAAAGAAGAACGTTTTTGCAGGGAAAATAGTTTGACTAATTTCCAATCAGAAAGAAATACAGAGTGGCTTGTCCTTCCCATCACCTGTCTTACCAGGACACTCCAGCAATTCAAAGGGAAAGCACCCGTTTACCTCTCGGGGTTCTGCATCTCCTCGGTGACGTAGTTGAGTGTGTCCCATCCCGAGTAGGAGAAAAGGGCAGAGTAGAGAGCCAGCGCAATCATCCCTGGGCTTGTTGCTGAGCCCTCGAACGGAGCTCTCAGGTTTTCTGTTTCTCCTGTACAAACGGCAGGTACCAATTGTCTGTTATGTTTCAAGGATTCTAGCATAGAAGGACACTACACTAAAAGTCTCAGCTAAACCAGAAGGAAATCAAGAAACCACTGCACCCGGGTTTCATTACTATTTCTAGAAGTGCACAGCCTATATTTTCACTTGACAAACAGGAAAGTTTCAGTCAGACATTCGAACAGCTACACCTGTACGGGGAGAGCCAACAGAAGACATCTTCCCATGTTTATTATTTGGGTGTGACTTGTGTAATTCTACCAGAATTCATCTCCTGGAATCGCTGTCTTGCCTACAGAAGGAGGGAGCTGTACTGAGGTCATGCTATGTCCTATCAGCCAGGCAGGGGCACTTGAGAAACCCAATTTAAATTCCTGAATCTGTCTCATATTTCTTCCTCTTATCTGTGTTTCTGTTTTCCCTAGAAGCATTAGTGGCCACTGGAGGGGGAACTCCTGGAGGCTTGGTTCTCAGTTGGATGCTCTGCCTTGCTAAGATGTTCCCCAAAATTAAGAGAGGAGACTTGAAAAATCTTTCCTTTCAAAATTATCCTCTAGTTTAGCTCAATCGGTCGAGATGACAACCTGCAGAATGCTGCAAAATAGACAAAATGTTAATGAGACTGCATGAGCCTTCACTGCGATTCTGGAAAGGGGAAGAAAGGACTTACTCAGTTTACAGAAGGAAAGTAAACTATCTAATATAAATAGAAGTGGGTTTAAGTATTAAGGAAGACGGAAACATGCTGAAACCTCTATTAGGGAAGAAAGTAAGGTCTTTGTTATAAAATCAAAAAATTTCACCCTGTGGTTAAACTAAGGGGTTTGTAGATACCACAAAAGCAATAGAGTCTTTGAAGAGCAGTTACTACACCAGGAGACTGTTTGAACTGAGGAAAGTGAAGCTACAAGATGCACACATTCTTTGGGGAAGAATATAGTCAGAAGGAAAAAAAAAAAGAAAAATCCAAAAGGACCAAGAAACGTTTTTTTCACTAAAGACAGCTGATATTCAAAATCAGGTACATTCACAGTGTTTCAAAACAACAGGCATATCTGAGCGTATCAGAAGGAATACGGCAGGGCTAAAATGTCATAACCATTCCTTTCATTAAAACAGCTGCTGAGTTTGAAAGAGTGCATTGACCTGATCACAGCTTCCTCCAGAAGTCTACATCACTCCTCCTCCCAGTCCTTTCTGTATTTAAGTTTTGTCATGGTTCCAGTTGCGATGGAGTTAACTTTTTCTTACTAGCAGCTGCTATAGTGCTATGTTTCGGATTTGGGATGGGAATAGTGTGATAATGCACTGGTGTTTTTGATTGTTGCGAAGCACTCAAGGCCTTTTGTCCTCTTCACCAGCGAGTAGAATGCTGGAGGGGCACAAGAAGTTGGGAGGAGACACAGCTGGGAGAGCTGACCCCAAATGACCAAAGGGATATTCCATGCTGTATGACGTCGTGCTCAGTATATAAAGCTGGGGGAAGAAGAAGGAAGGGAAGGACATTCAGGGGGAGGGTGTTTGTCTTCCCAAGTTGCCATTACGCGTGATGGAGCCCTGCTTTCCTGGTGATGGAACACCTGCCTGCTGATGGAAGTAGTGAACGAATTCCTTTGCTTGCGTGCATGGCTTTTGCTCTACCTATTAAGCTGTTTTTATCTCAACCCACAAGTTTCTTCTGATTCTCCCACCTGAACTGGGGGGAGTGAGCCAGCGGCTGCATGGTTCTAACTGCTGCCTGGGGTTAAACCACCACAAATGCTCATTTCTGCTTAAACAAAGCGGAGGCGAGACCTTTACTACCACTAAAATCCCTCAGCATTTTGCGTTCCTCACAATAACGCTTCCTCTCTGCCTTTACCTTCCCTGACCCCGGGGAGCAACGCAAATGGGGTGGGTGATGTGGATGCATGAGCAGAGGGAACGGCCCCTGGTCCAAACCGCATTGTGGCAGCGAGTGGACTGGGAGTTTTGAAGGTGGTGATTTGAAAGCAGGGGTAAATTTGTGACTGGGGATGGGGAAAAACTGCTGCAGGGGTGACATCATGGACTCATACCTTTGTAAAACTGCAGCTGCTTTATGAGGGGAACTGCTGCTTCTTAAGTCACAGGCAATAGGACAAAAGGAAATGGCCTCAAGTTGCACCAGGGAAGGTTCAGGTTGGGTATTTGAAAAAATTTTTACACTGAAAGGGTTATTAAGCATTGGAATGGGCTGCCCAGGGAAGTGGTTGAGGCACCATCCCTGGAGGTGTTCAAAAGACGGGTTGACATGGTGCTTAGAGACATAGTTTAGTAATGTGGGGGGTTCTTGTGCATGGTTTTCTTTTGTTGGTTTTTTTTTTGTTGTTCATCAGAGTTAGGCTGATGGTTGGACTAGATGATCTTAAAGGTCCCTTCCAACCCAGACAATTCTATGATTCTATGATTCTCATAACTGTGGCCCTTAAGCAATGCTTTTCCTCTGCACCTTCACATTCCTGGTCTTAGGACTGGGTTGGTTTGTTCAGGTTTCTTTAGACTGGGATAAATCAGTGACAAGTGACATGCACGGGTAATGGCTAAACAAAAAAGCTCTCTTAAAGTCTGCAGTCTTTACAGTGTAGCAGCTGATGCATCAGAACTGCAGCCAAGGAAAGGAGAAGGACCGCAAATGTGGAAAAAGCAAGCATGCTCGTTAGGTTTTATAAGATAGTTTCAGCAAAAGAAAAACACAATTCCTAAATTGAAGAGGCAAATCCATCCTTATTTTAACTGAACAAAAATACAATGCCTATTTCATTGGAATTTCATGGGAAAGGACAATGAAGAAACCTTAGTAGCTAAGCTTAGTAAACAGGCTAGAGCTGGAAGAGACTTACTGCATCAGAGACCCAAATTAATAAAATCAGATCTATTGTCACATACAAAGATCAGAGGTAGCACTGGAATAAACTAGTCTCCAGCTCTTCTGTGTATTCAGTGGTCCAGCTACTGCTGATACAGGGTGGCTCATCTGTCCTGTGATGTCTTATGATACCAAAGTGATTCACAGGACCGCAGTATTACAGCCTTCTCCCTTGTTTCTAGGAGCAAGCACCGCCTCTCACCAAAGGAGGAAAGGAGGAGTTCATCCCTCCCCGACCCTGTCCCCTCATGGGTGGCTCTCTGCCGTGGCCAGGGCAGGGAGAGCAGGGGGTGAGGAACAATGCAAAGGACGTGTCCGGCAATTTCTGCTGTGCTGTCCTGTCATCGGACAAGTAGCAAGGCTAGCCTTTACCAAGCATGGGTCAGAGATACTCAGGCTGACTTTAAACTAGTTAGCGCTAAACTGATGTTAATTCAGCTATTCAGCCTGAGCAACACAGAACTTGGTGTATGTTGGTTTCCCACACTAAGGGTAGAAGAATAATTAAAACTCCATTGCTTCCAAGCTATAAAATTCCTCTAGTCTTCCTATGGCAGGCATTTTTTTACAGAATAAATAACGCTTCATATGTAAGTCTTAAGGAGTCTGATCATAGAATCACTCAGGTTGGAAAAGACCCTTGGGATCATCGAGTCCAACCATCAACCCCATTCTACAAAGTTCTCCCCTACACCATATCCCCCAACAGCACATCTAAACGTCTCTTAAACACATTCAGGGATGGTGACTCAACCACCTCCCTGGGCAGCCTATTCCAGGGTCTGACCACTCTTGCTGTGAAGAATTTTTTCCTAACGTCCAGTCTAAACCTACCCTTTTGTAGCTTGAAGCCAATCCCTCTTGTTCTATCACTAATTACTTGTGAGACGAGACCAGCACCGACCTCTCTACAATGTCCTTTCATGTAGTTGTAGATAGTGATGAGGTCTTCCCTCGGCCTCCTCTTCCTCAGACTAAACAGTCCCAGCTCCTTCAATCGCTCTTCATAAGATTTATTCTCCAGGCCCTTCACCAGCTTCATTGCCCTCCTCTGCACCCGCTCCAGCACCTCCATATCTCTCTCATACTGAGGTCCCCAAAACTGGACACAATACTCCAGGTGTGGCCTCACCAGTGCTGAGTACAGGGGGACAATCACCTCCCTACTTCTGCTGGTCACTATTTCTAATACAAGCCAGGATGCCATTGGCTTTTTTGGCCACCTGGGCACAGGGAGATTTTGAAACTCATATAGGTTCACTTTTAAGAATTTAATCTAATGAAAAATATTCTTACCTTTACCAATTTTGTAAAGGCCAACAGATATCACCAAAATAAGAGCCATAACTTTTGCATATGTGAAGATATCTTGTACACGGGTTCCCCACTTCACATTAACACAATTAATAAACGTTAAGGAACCTGTAGAGAAAAAGAATATGCATGAGAGGAGCACTGATATTTTACATCACATAAAGCATATTTCAAATACATCCAGATACCACCCCTCTTTCAGGAAATAAAACAGGATCAAATTCCATCTAGATTTATTAAAATGAATGAAATACTGATTTAAAAGTTACAGAATAGTTTTTTGGAGGATGCCATTTTCACGACAGTAGGTAAGACAAAACACATCAGATTTTGAATTTTAGGACTAAAACCTGTTCCTTTTAAATAATCTTTAAATTTCACTAAAGATAGCAGAATTGCTCACATGCAGAAGGTGAGATTTCTCTAAATCTTTTATTTGCGCTAAAGTTTTTCCTGAAGTTCTCTCTGCCAATTTGAGCCGTAGTCTATGTCCGGAGTAAGGACAGCTTCTGCACCAAAACTTTTGGCTGCAGTTGACAAGATACCGAATTGAGCCAGGCCAGGATGCTGTTAGTCTGTGCCCATAGCTTAGGAGCTGTGCCATTCATGCTTTGACCCCAAGTCTGGAGATTACAGAAGCACTTACAGAGTTCCCTCAAGCCTCAATTTTGACAGAATCTCATAGAAATAACAAAGTGGTTCAGTTGCAGAGAGTGGGTGGGATCAATTAATTCTTCTTTCCTCTTCCTGCCATACTCTTTGCATTCAGTTTTGTTGCAGAAGTTGAACACTGATGGGCAGATAAACTGCTGCGAGCACTGCTGCTCGGCCAGTGGCAGGTCCAGCCAGGGGCTGAGCCACCTCCTCTCACTCTAGCACCCCCCGAAACACAGCATCACATCTTCTCTCTCTTGCAACTCCATAACTCAAAACAGAGGTAGACGAGGAACGGAAAGGGTATTCATGAGTACCAGGTATAAAGGCCAGCTGCTGGAGAAGACAGCAGGCCAAATGCGGCATGGGTGGTCCAGAGCGCTCTCAGGAATGGATCAGAATGGGCTATTTCCGCTCTAGCAGCCTTGTTGGTCTTTCCTGCTGTTTCTTTGACCTGCCTATAATCTACACTTCAGTTTTGAAAGAAAGAAAAAGGGGTTTGTAATGTTTAAAATGAAAACCATTTAGAAACAGAATCACAGAATGATACGGGGTTGGAAGGGACCTCTGGAGATCATCTAGTCCAACCCCTTGCCAAAGCAGGTCCACCTAGAGCATGTTGCATAGAATGTGTCCAGGTGGCTTTTGAATGTCTCCAGAGGAGACTCCACCACCTCCCTGGGCAGCCTCTTCCAGGGCTCTGCCACCCTCAAAGTGAAGAAGTTCCTCCTCACGTTTAGATGGAACTTCTTATGTACAAGTTTGTGTCTATTTCCTCTTCTCCTGTCTCTGGGCACCACTGAAAAAAGACTGGCCCCATGCTCTTGACACTCTCCCTTTAAGCGTTTATAGGTGTTGACCAGATCCCCCCCTCAGTCTTGTCTTCTCCAGACTAAAAACCTTTCTATATAGCAAGGAAATCAGCACCCAAGCACAGATGCTCACAGAACTTCTTGCCTTCATTATCATGAGCAACTCTGCATATTTGACAGAGTGTCTTGTCAGCTGTCAAGGTAATAATAAACATGATTACAGAAATGGGACTTGACTTGCCCCACTATTTCCTATTACTATACCAATGTTGTGCAATGGGGACAGAACCTTGTTTTTATTCTGGTATTAAAAAAATCCCCAAAGGTTATATAATGATTGTTCATACCTAGTGTCAGGTTTGAATATAATTTTAAACTTGTCTGTAAATAATGACTTCCGTACACCTTGCTCTAGTAAATGTGGCATATCCATTGAAATAAGATTTTATGCTCTATAGCTTAAAAAAATCGCCTCAGTAGAACTTAGCCATATACCTCTTCCTTAAAAGCACAGTAGTATACATCAGTAACTGTTAGAATTATAGGTAAGCGTCTTGAAAATTATAAAGTAAGTGTCAACTGAAGTTTTTAATACTGAACATTTAGGAATCATTTGTGATGCTATGAAGTGCTATTTGAAATACTGCAAAGGGTATGTTTACTGCATGTGCATATGGCACATAACATGTATCCTGTGTTGCAAAGCGTAGTTAGATTCAAGGCAAGGGGAGCTCGCCATGGAATTTACAGTAAATTTCACTAAATATATATGTTTAAATCAGTTCTCTCCACTATGTTGGTGAAGTGCCAATGAAATCCACGCTCCTGAGCCTTATCAAAATTGTTCAAGCTAGGAGTAAATTTGCTATCTGACACTGCTGAACTGCGTATCACAGTCAGTTAACATAATACACTGTAATTTTCCCCGCAATCTGGGCTGTTACTCAAAATGCTAAGCCTAGTCAGTGGTGAGGCAACTAATTTGCTGTATGAGAAAGCAGCAGCTCCCAGCCAAACCTGGGGCTGATTTGCATGAAGACTACAGTAAGAGTAACTAAGAAAGTAAAGGCTTAAAGAAGCATCAGCTGACTGCTTCTCTTAAGTGTTAGGATTTAATGAGGTGCATCTAGAACACCGGGAAAAGAAATTTTGATCTAATAAATAACTGCTTTCCTGTGCAAGTGGAGAACTTCAGCTGACAAAGTCTTTTGGAGTAGGATTAGTTGCCTTTTAGACTGCTGAGTGGCCATGACAGTCTCAAGTTCTACCATAGAGCCTTCTTCAGAAGTGAACTTCCTCTGCACCACAGTGGCAGGGGTCAGGGCTACAGAGAAAACACCTTCTCAGAATTGTCAGTATACATTATATTAAGTTAAAAGCACTTATCCTTTTGGAAGCTTTTGTGGAGTTACTGAATTTAAGCCATTTTAAAAAGATCATGCTACAGCACAGCCTCAAAGGAACTCATGCCCCAACTTGACAAATCCACATTTAAAAGGAAAAGCATCTGAGTGCAGTTGATCTACTGGAGGACAGACCTGTAACACTTATCCCCGTGGTCACCCAAGACACACAGTCACAACAAAGTCAACCCTGTGCAGTGTCTGATTACACCACACAATTTTTCTAGAGACAATACTCATATTATGCAGAGTATTATTACATCTATATGAATTTTAAGATTTTTGTTCATCTGGTGATTTGCAAGAGAGAGCATGGACCAAATGCAGGCTGCGTATCAGGCCGATGACCGTATCGTTAATCAGCAGCCATAGTTCCCCCCAGGCAAATTGTTGTAATTCTCCTTTCCTTTGTAATAATCCCAGCCCTAATTAAAATACATGACAACAAAAGACTGTTGGTTCTTAAGAACATGTTTTAGAGAGGCAATAATTATTTTCACAGAAGGTGAAGGAATAGAAATTCAGGAAAATCTCTCTGAGCGCCTAAAATTATAGTTCTTAACTTCTAGAAATCATAACTTTACTTACAAATACAAGCAGCTGCAATCAACCTGACTGCATCATACGGTGGCTCGCAATGAGGAAAAATTGGTTGAACAATATAGTTAGCAAACGTGATTGCTATCACTGCCTGGGTTGTCGGCTCGATAATTAGCAAGGAAGACCACAGTCTGATGAAGGCCACAAAGGCACCAAATGCTTCCAGGATATAGGCATAACTGCCTCCAGATTTAATGATGGATGTTCCCAACTCAGCGTAACATAAAGCTCCAAACAGCGAAAACATCCCACCAAGTGCCCAGATGACTAGGGAGAGTCCGTAGGAAGCACTGTACATCAAAACACCTCTGGGTGACACAAATATCCCAGAGCCAATCATGTTGCCTACAATCAAGGAAATTCCATTTAGTAATGTGATTTCTTTTTTCATCTGCATTTTGTCACTTGTGTCTGCCACACTGTCCATTTCAGTTTTTCCATTCTTAGTTTTGGATCTCTTATTGCAGAATATTCTCCAGGGGCCTGGCATCCTCAACTGTCATTACCTGAAAACAAGAGGACAGAACATCTTTTTTAGTACACATGGCATCAGAGAGACAGATAAGATGATTAGCATACAAGGCATAAATTCTACAAAGAACAATTATTTTGCCTGCTTTTATCTCGCAGTCCAGGATTTTCTTATCTTTCACTGTTCTGTACATTTTTAATGGATGAATGTGAGGCCACCGTCCTTTGCTATAGATCCTGAAGCTTTCGTGAACTCTCACTTCACTTTTACTATTTATCTTGAATTGTAATCCTACACTATGTTATTGAAGTTTTCTTAGGGAAGAAAGAGACACTGTACCCCTGGAAATATGTTCTTATACAGCAGGACTGTCCCACACAGGTGTACCTCTCCCTAAATTTTGCTCCGTTCCCTGGAAGAACTTTACTTCGTTATTATTTGTTTCATCAGTCTCATCCATCTGAAAATGATCTGCTGAGGAATACAAGGGAAAAGAGAGAAAAACATACTCAAGAACTCCAACCTCAGAAGGCTAATGTTAATGTGAGGACAAAGAAAAGAGCTTCAGCTGTTGCTAGAGATGAGATTGCTGCTGCAGAGAATAATGCAGCTTGTTTAGTTATTAACCTCACTTGACTTCTGGGAAGAAGCCACTAGCATGCAGAGGGATTGAGTTTTGAACACTCTGTTCCTGGAACGCTTTTGTATAAGGGAGTTCAACAAAACATGACTGTAAAAGCTTCCCACTCCAGTGCTTACAGGACAGGATCCAGCTTGCCAGAAGCTGGGAAGAATGATGTAACTGCCTAGCTGAGTTGCTAAATCAGCCTTGTGCCCACATCACACCCCTCTGGGGCTGAGGTCCTCAGGGATGGGGAAGGGAAACGTAAGAGCTGGGTCTGCAGCGACTGCCTCAGTTCTTTGGTCCTGCTGACTCGTAATGATGCTTACTTAGAACAAATGACTTCTTTTGGGTCCCTGTCTCAGAAGAAATTTATTTCGCCTTCCTTTCCCCCCTCCACACGCAGTCTAAAACACTTCCAAAGAAAACTTCATCAGAACCCTATGAGCTAAAGCCAAGTTTTCTGAGTAGAACAAAGTTCCTCCATGCGACACTGGTCAAAAACACTTGATCACAATTTTACGTTGATAAAACGTGGGTCAATGGCCAGTTTAAAACAAACAACCTGCCCTACCCAAACTTCCCGAAAGGTTTGCATTCCTTTGTGAAGTGTGCCTGGTGCAGCAGCCCTGAATACCGTATATGCATTCTTTTCCAGCTTTTTTTGGTGCAACTCAGTTTCCTAGTTGATCAAATAACTAATGAGGCCTGATGAGGATTAAAGATTAAAAGATGTCAAACTCTTTAAAGATTAAATGCTTTCTCATCCCAATGGAACTTTCTGTAACTGCAGCAGCACTGTGGGAACTCGGGAGTAGTTAAATATTAATTCTTCCCATAGGTGTTCAAGCGTGACTGCTGAACCCCCCCATCCTTTGCTGACCTCCTCTTCACACATGAGTGACTCCTCTTACTTCTCACTTTATCCCTCTACGAGTGAAAAACGTCATCATCATCTTTGGAGAGAAATTTGAGGCATCCAATACACCAGTCCTGTATCTTCCTTAAATCTCCTCACAAGCATTCCCAGGTTCCAGTCACAACCTTCTCCCCTGAAATACGAGCTCATACTTCCAGAACCTCCTGGCTCCATTTCTGCTCTCCGTGGCTACGTGAAATGTTGGCAGAAACCCCCTCCCATGATTGCAGCTGTCCCGAGAGCCCATCAGGACAGCAGCATGCTAGAAATTTTGGCAAAACTCTGTATTAATAGAGGGGATTTTAAATCACCTTGTGCTTTTTGTGCCTGATCTGGGATTTTTTTTCTTAATTTTTTTATTTTTTAAATGTGGGTCATTCAGAGCTCCGTCTCTGAGCCAAAATGTACAAATGTCTAAGTGGGTACAGCTCAAAGAGAGTGAGAACTTAAAATGCAGCTGGTCCCAAGGTGGTGTGAATGTGGAGCCGTTGCACCACTACACAAGCAGTGACCAAAACCAACAGCCATCACTTTTCCTGAAATGAAGTCTCACAGATAAATGAGATAAAGCTATTTTCCTGTAAAGTAGGATACACAATGCAATGGGTAGGTTGTCACTAGTGCCTTGTGTACATGGTATCAAACCTGAACTTTGATGTCTAGTGCAGATGGCCCAGTAGCTAAAGGGAATTTGAGCATTTAAACTGGCAGTGCTACTTGAATCTAGTAGAACTTTTACAACCTGTAGCTTTCGTGAGAGCACAAAGGTAAAGATTAAATTCTTTTCTTAAGTAACACAGTGTTTTCCACGTTCTTTTCTTCTCTCTTGGGCTAAGAAAAGTTTATTTCAGATCCCTAAAAATGTGTAAACAGCTGTATAGGGAAATATTTCTTTCATAGATAAGTGACTGTAGGTGAAATATTTTTAAAAGAAAAACAATTAGAAGAAGAAACAGCTCAAAATTCTGTACTTTGAGAGATGCCACATTAGCAAAACTTTTAACCAGCCCCTGAATTACGTCCACAAATAGGTAGCAGCCTGAGAATCAAAGGCTAAGAGATTCACTTTGCATAACCAAGATGTGTAACTTCACTGTAGTTATTACCCTAATTTATATCAGCTGAAAATCTGCAAGAAAGTAGCAATTTGAGAACAAAATCTTTTTAACAGCTCCTGTCTGGCCCTGTCACCTCCTGCCTCCACTCAAGCCGAAAGCAATATTCCCACTAGCTTTGACAGTGCACTGATTTCATTCAGTGGGGTCACAATGTTGAAGTGGTTATTGATTTCTTTACTCAGGACTGTGTCTTCCTTAAATAAACAAGATTTGACTGAGGCAGGACTCATGGTAGTCCTTAGCAAAGTATTCATACTATTAAAAAAATTAGAGGAATAGAGGAAGTAGTATCCTGTACCGATCATCCTCTTTAATAGCAGAAGGAGACTTTTTTTTTTTTTTGGTCAAATGCGTAAAGAATATACTGCTGTTATAATCCAGGCAGTGGCGAAAACAATTTGACAATACGCTCACCGTCCATTGCCATGGTGTATCCCTTCCCCTCATTTATAGCTTCTGTGATTTTGTTCCTGCTGAACCTGGCCCATGGTCCTGCCCTCCTGCCTTGCTGTCTCTTCATCCTCGTGCTACCACCTCTCCTCCCTGGGACTATGACTGCCACTTCTGCCTCAAACTGCTCTGCCAAAAAGCTTAAGCTAAGAAGTCTGGCTTGTTTGGGCATGAATCTGTGCTTTGTCACTTGGGCATATCTGTAGGTCACATTTTGAAGGGGTGCACGTAATCCAAGTGAGAGCCAGTACTAACTAAGGTCTGGGAGGGCTTACACGCTGGGGACAACCAGAGCTGTAACAAGTTGACTTTACAGGGGGGTGGTAGTTTTCAGTTGGAAAATCCTGGATTATAATAGGTAACTAAATCCTTACAGCGAGTCCTCTGGCGAAGAGGAATTCAGACTGGCTTCCTAAGAATGGAAAGATTTAATTTATGCAGTAATTAAAAAAGGGAGGCTCTTTGCATTCTGGCATTCTGCTTTTAGCACGGTTGAGTATTTAAAGGCTAATCCTACTGCAATAATAGAACTTTATGGCATCAAAAATGTAAGTACAGGTATTTTAGGAACTCAGGTGTATGAAGTCTGAAAAGCAAGACATAAAAGCTTCCTGATGTGAAGGAACATCCCAGCTCTCTTGGTCCCCGTGGGCTGTGACACGCAGAGAAAGAGCTATTGCTCTCTGGAAATCAAAGATTCAGACAGGCATCAACACGCCGATGTGCCTCAGAAGCTGCAGCTAAATTAAGGCTAAATGAAACAGCTGCAAACACTCGCCTGTGCCTTGTGTCAGCAAGTGATCTCAACTGCAGAACTTCAGAACCCAGTTTTCATGCAGGTCCTGCCCTTCCTTAGGCCCTCCCTCAACAAATGGAGGAAAGTCTTCCTCTCAGAGAAAAAGCAGAATGCCTTGAGAGCAGAGACAGGCCTAATGGCCCTAAATCCTTTGCAATCTTATGTTTACCTCCCAGCCGTACGCACAAAGAGCAACAGAAAGGAACTTGTTGACCAACAACTGAGAAGTTAAGGAAAACAATACCACCATATACAAGTAATTCTCAATAACTAATTTTTTAGTTGAACCACTGCCAGAAGTCATACAGAAAAGTGAAGGAGGAAGAGACAGCTTGAAAGTAGTTGAAAACCAAAGTTGAAATCAAAGACAGTTCTTCCATAAATTACTGCAAGACTGGTTTGGCTGGGCAGGATTTTCTCAGACACTTCCCATCCTTCAGGGATTTAGAGCTTCGTGAGTGATTGCCTCCTTCTTGAGGAGGTAATTAACCTTTGCTGAATAATTAAGCAAGGCTTGGTCAGGGGTTATGGAAGTGTGATGTCGCATGAACTGGTTGCATAGACTTCCAGAGGGATGGAGCTGCCTCTATTTCTTAGGATATTTTGAAATTCTCAGCTTTTAATTCAATAAATTCTACTAAATAAATCAGAGGATCTCTCTTAGAGACCAAATGTTATTCCCTTCTGCAGATTTCCTTGGAAACATTTAGAAAGTCATCTCCTGTCAAAGATGTTGGAACATTCCAGACATCAAATTTACTCCTTAAAGTTATTTCAGATAATTTCATGGCCTTTTCTTTAGGTGATTGTTGTCTACTGCCACATAATTTCTCAATAATGAAAGTCTGCTATGCCATCAATGAACATAGGAAAGTCAAACCAGGCAATAAAAGTGCTAAATGAATGACATTAAGGATGAAATTTAAAAACAAAATCTAGCATATTTTAATTATATTTGTAATAGAAATCATTATATGTGTAGAAAGCCATTTTAAAAGTCATGAGCAATCTCTTACTTTCTTTGAGTACACTCTGGATTGTTTTTTCCTGTATGTAGCAGATTAACCATAAACTGAAAAAAAACCCCAACCATATACATTTATATTGATAGCTATTGGAACACGAAATGAGATGAGCCAGCAATTTCCAACATGACCAAAAATATATAGAGCAAACTTCAAAACACTGTTGCTGAGCACAAGCATCAACAGGTCTTAAAGGCAGTATTCCTGGCAGATTATACTGCTGGACATTTTCCAGTGTGACAGGAAAACAAGATTATGCAGTATGAAGGAACAGCATAAAATAAAACACTCTTAGCAATAATAATAATAATAAAAAAACCAAACAGCAACAACAACATATCCACTTTTAGCTCCTCTGACGAAAACATATCCCACTTACTAGGAAACAAGCAGATTTCCTTTTAGTCTTTTACATTTTATGTTTATAAAAATACTCAGTGAATTGATGCTTCAAAAGGGCCAATCACATCACTGTGGTCAGAGGCTGGTTTTCCCATAGGAGGAACTTGCTCCACCCCCAGCACTCCATTCCCACCCCAAAGCAAATCACAGGGGGTATTTGAGAGAGACGCTACTGTAGTCCAAGCATAAGAAAATTAATAAAAAATGAAGATAGTGGCTTACCGGGGGTTGGGGGGAGGTTTAAGTAATAGAGTTGCTTCCTTTAGCAGAAAGGCTACTGTAACTGAAATCTGTAGCTGCTGATCTAAATAAGCACCCATCTGTTTGACCAGGATGGGTAAGTTAACACTAATATGAATAGTCTCCTCTCACTCTTGGTTTAGCCTTGCCTCTAGCTGCTATTTTTATTACAGTAGCACGAATACTGAAATCAATGAGAGCTTTTAAGAAAGAAGATCCCAGCCTCTCCTGGAACGTAGATTGTCCAAACAACCTCAACTGAGGTCATTAACAAGGGGAAACAGGCAACTTAAATATCAGCTGCTCTCTATTCCTTATAAAGTTGTGATAGAAATAAAACAAAAGAAAGGTTGGAAAAAAAAAAATTCCTACATCCACATATCACTGAAACCAAGAACAACCCTTCCTCGATGTTAATGTGAAACAAATGCAGTCTAATTCCTTCTTGTCCACAATGTGACTTTTTACTGTACACAAAGCTGATGTTTATTCTCATGGCATAATTTGCCAAATCAGAAAGGTTTTTAGAGTAGGGAGACTACCAAGAATGGTAGTTAACTGAAATTCATAGGTATTATTTAATTTAAAAAACCTAATGTTTTTCTGTTTACTTTTTTGGATACACATTTTTAAAACCTAATCTACTCATTGCTAAATATTTATCAACTCTCTAATTTTTCTTAACAAGAAAATTATATATCTGTGGCTTTTCTAATAACTTACGACATGATGTGTGATACAAAAAACAGGCTGATCCCGTATTAAGATCTTATTTAAATTAAACAAACTTTAAAAAAAAAAATCTAAGATAAAAAATAACCAAATAAATAAATTACTTACCTAATGTACTCAGCTTTGTATTCTGAAACAGTATGTTGTGCTGTTTATGAAGTACTTTTGGAAAGACTGTGTGGTATACAGCACAATATCTACCAAAAGAAGTAAACATCCAGCACATAAAGTCTTCTGGGCAGAGCAAAAAGTTAATGAATGCAAGAGCACTAACCTGGGATTTTTGTTTTCCATGAACGACAAGGCCAATAGTAAAGTAAAAATTTGTACTCAGATACCAAAGGGCATCTTGAAGGAGCTGATCCAGCAGGTCAAGAGTCTGAAGTCACAGGACAGTTGAGGCACCAGAGTCCAGATAACAGCATTTCATCAGAACGGGCTACTAATCCACACAGGAAAGTGAAAAAATTGAATTCAAACGCAGATATCCCTCCAATACCTCCAGCCTCAGTAATCCATCTGGAAAACAAGCAGGAGAGTTGCATCATGTTGCATGTTCCATACTGTAGCCCACAGCGACCCAAAGGAAAAATAAAAACAACCCAAATCTTTCTATCGTAAGTCAGTGCTCCTCCTATTTTATCCTTTTATAGTAACATCTTGTAAAAACATGCTTTCCGTGATAGATTGAGACAGGTCTACAGTTAATGTTTACACAGAAATGGCTGTGCTTTTTTAAAACACCGTTAAAAGCAGGTATATGGCAAGTATTTTGAATACACAGCCTCTGAGTTGCTTTATTTTTATCTGTGAAGGACAGTTATTTATCCCAGAGACCTCTCTAAGTCTGCCTGGAAAGATCACAAAATTCCAGCTGCCTGCAAGTCTGTGGTTACGTACATTACAATATATTAAGAAACATTTTGGCAACAGAATTGTTTTGCAGGGATGTTGTTCTCTGATGGAAGAGCAGAGAGGCTGACTGCCACGTTCCTTAATCAGGATCTCTATCATCTTAAAATCTTTCTCTTCTGTCAGGGCAGTGTTAACAAGCTATAGCCTAAAAAACAGAACGCATATTTTCAAAAATGCATAATTCGACCTTGAATTTGTCCTGTTTTTGATTTGGAGCACCAAACTGATTGTGCACTACACTGAGGGACACTCATCAGACACTTGCCCCTTCTTGGAGCTGGAGAGCACCTTTACGTTGTTCATATATCCCCCTCCTGATACAGCTTTGTTATAATTCTGTAGAGGCTGCATGTTGGAACATGAAGCAAAATGTTTTCTTCATTAATGCTTCCCCCTGATTACTATTGGTCTGACCCTGATGCTTACGTCCTACTTGACATTTCCCACAAATTTACAGCACAAAACCAGCACAAAAATCCGCATTGAGCAATCATAAAGCATGCAGTGTCCATAAAAACCATTTCTTCCGTGAACATTTCTTCTGTGAATAAAAAGTCTCGTTCCTTTGCAAAGGACAATTACACTTAGTTGCACTTTAAGTAAGCAGGATGGATAATGTGAAGAGGTGGATGTGATTTCCTTTATAACATATTTTTCGCATTCATTTTTACAGTCTTGCAGAATTTGACTGGCACTTGTGCAGTGAGGATTCTCCTCTGCCAACTTACTGCTCATTCATAGCAATTCTTCTGTGTATTACAGCTACACAGACAGACACTTGCTTATGGAACAGCAAAGCGAGGTATGCTTGCCTGAATAAGCCTGTGACATCTTCTGGTTTCTTGCCTACATCTCCGCTGCTGCTCAGGAAGGCTTTTCACACTCTGCACTGGAAACCAGAGTACTTCAATTATTTCCAGAGCCCTTTTCATTCAGACCATCGCCCAGATGCATCGAACTGTTCAGCTGTGGCTCTGCCAAGTCCTCTGCTGCCTCCTGTTCCTCACCTCTGCCCCCTGCGCCTTAGTGCTCAGCCAGCACAGGCTCCTACAGCCCTCGTCTACAGCAGAGGCACTTCCAATTAGCCATGATTGAAAAAATACAGCCAAACACCCTCTGCCATTAGCTGCAGGAGTCTGAATGACAAAGGCCACCATTTGTGTCATCTTGGTAAAATCACAGGATCACAGGATCTTCATGGCTGGAAGGGACCTTGAGATTATTGAGTCCAACCACCAAAAAAAAAACCCAAAAAATCAAAAAGCCCAACCACAAACAGACACAAACCAACAATCTCGGGCACTAGGGCATCCCTGAAGTGCCACATCTACATGTTTCTTAAATCCCTCCAGGGATGGTGACTCCTTACTTTCCCATGAAGCCGATGCAGGACGGAACATGGCACATGACACCTCTACTAACCATGTTAAGTCAAGGTATGGGGAGCAGAACACAAGGATCAGCCACTACTAAGTGACTGGGGATCAGTCACTAGTAAGTGACTATGTACTAAAATGGAATATTAAACCTAATGGCAAGAAGTGTAAAATAATATATATAGTCATATGTTTCTGTTTTTCCCCATGTACATGTAAAAAGACGTTTCTATGCATACATTTTAAAAGGCTTTCAATGAGCTGTTGCAACTCAGAGAAAAGCTTTCATTGTCAGCAAGAACGTATCAAAAACCAGAAGTTTCTTGCTTTCACCCGCTGTTACAAACACAACAGTTAGCACATCACCAACACCAAACCCTGTCCTGATCTGGCCACCTCAGCACTCTGTATCCGAAGAGATCCCGGACTGTGCCCGACGGCAAGTCTGGCATTCCTGGAATGGATGGATCAGGGCATTTGCTGTATTTCAAGACAGACCCAACAATCTGGTTTGCGAAATGGGACCAAGCAGCAGAAGACCTCAAAGTGGGTCACTGTCTTTCCACTGCAGCAGAGGTCTTAACTATTTATATAATAAAAATAAACAACGAACCCTCCACCACAGCAAAATCCAGAGTAGATGCTGTGCGGCAGGGCCAGAGAAGATGGTGATAGTCAGGGCACTGACCTGTCACATCCAGTGAATCCAAGTGACAGTGTCCTCACGCTCACCAAAGGTGGCAAGTCAAGTCAAAACCATCTACTAGTGGCTTCCTGACATGAACTGCATGACCGTGCCTGACTGTCCTCACCAACCCTGGACTTGGTGCCGCAGTCAAAATTAGTGCTGAGTGTTCCAGTTGCACAGAAACTCTGTTCCTCTTTCGTAGCCCTGGAGTTAAACGACAGAAGCAGCATCAGACTTTGACGTATTGGCTCACACGTCTGTCACCTCCCCACACCCTTCACGCACCCTGTGTGGGTCAGGCACACAGCCTCCACCTCCCTTTCCCCACGCCTACCCCAAAGCTTTTTCCTTACCTCTTCTTCTGTATCCTGCAAGGCCTGAGTGTGGCTGTCCCCCTCCTCCATTTCGCTTTTGAGAAAACCTGTGCGTGCCTAACATGTTGGAGGGGGCAGGCTTATGGATTCTGCTCCCTCATGGAGGGATGCTCAGGGTCCAAGGAAAGAAGAGGGAGATTCTGCTGAGTGGCCTCAGGGTTTCCTTGGAGGGCTGGACTTCAGCTAGAATAACACTCATGGCCTCACAGATGCATGTGTAATACAGAACTGGGGGTAGAAAGTTACTTTTCCTGCAGCTGTGCCACCTCTGGGTGATGGCACATGAAGAGGGGCAGCCCATAGTGATTGAAGCAACATGAGAGCACCGTTTCTCTGTAGGCCAGATTTATCATTATTAACTGACCCCAAGCTAGGAGTTAGTTAAAAATGACAACGTCTTACTGACAGGCAAGAGTCAGCAGGAAGGCTTCAGAAAGAAGTAGGACTCTCTCTCCCCTCAGCCAGGTGTCCTACCAGTGGGTCCTCGTGCTTTATGCCCAGCGTTTCCTCTCCACTGTGAAGAGACAGGAAGGTGGGCGACACCCACATTTACCTTGGCAGCACCTTTGGGATCTGTCCCACTTGTTCCCCAGGGCTCCTCCATCCATCTGCATGACCTCTGGGGAACACCAGCTCCTGGGGCACCGGTGGAAAAGCTGCAGCAGACACACTGGCAGGCTGCAGAACACCTCAGGGTGTTCAGAGGGTGTTCAGAACACCTCAGGGTTCAAAGGTGGCAGCGCTGAGAAGGATCAAGAGGACAAATCACAAACTCAGAACGGCCTGCCAGCTTGTACATCATGTGCCCTGCGAGGAAGCGTCTGTGCTGTGCTCAAGTCCTGTTTGCTCTAAGGCAGAAGCTGCTGTCAAAGGTTTGGGAAATAGGAATAAGGTGCAGAGCCCCCCAGACACGAGACATCAGATGCCACCTGGCAGGCCAAGTGCAACCTGCCAGGACATGGCCTTTTACACATAGCAGGAATGCTTTTACCTTCTTAAATATAATTTAAAATAAGAAATTACAAAGTTTGCAACTCATGTAGACCCTACTAGACCAATATATGAGCTTGTAAAAAGATACCCCTACAGAAGCCTCTGGTGTAGTTACCAAAACCACATTTCAGGAAGGCTCTTAATACATGATGAATTTTGGACGCACATCTAAGAAGTGCTGTTTCATTACCTTGCATGACACAAATCTTTCTTTTGGCACTAATAATAATAAAACAAATGTGACTTAGAATGTGATGTGCAGTGAAACACACAGTTCTGGCACCACTGGCACTTCCACTGGCAAGGCTGGAAGCTTTCCTCGGAGCCTGTCCCTGCTGGACACCTTCAAGTCTGCTCTCCAAAAAGCACAACCATTCATTGCACCATTGTCCTGCTCTCAGCTATCTAGTTTGAATTCTACAGCCTTCAGAGAAAAGCAGGATAAAATGCAAATTCCCAGTTTATGCCAAAAAACTTAGAAAAATTAAAACCACTCCTTTGCTATCCAGTGAATTCGACACTGGATTCTTGTGATTCAGTGCACAAAATAACATAAGCCAGACATTGAAAAAACTAAGCTGTTGGCAACTAGTAACGCCCACACTGAAGCCCAAATCATTGAAAGGGGGCAGATCTCCTATCTCCATAGTTTTCCAAACAGCCATCACTTAGGATTTCTCATTTATCTGCTCCATTTTATATGGTAGCTTAGGTAGATTTCAGCTGTCTTGCACGTGAAGTTTGGAATTTCCCAAATTTTAGACAGTGTTAGCAAAATTTGTAATTATTTATTAATTCTTGTAAAAATCATTTGCTTGTGCTGTGTTCTGACAAATTAAACCCAGTAATTTTTTCACTAGTTTTGAAGCCTCTTGGGGAAAGTCACTAAGGCCTTCTGAAATGAGCTGAAAAAAAGTATCACATACCTTTTCCTCTCAGGTGGCCCCATTTGTGCCTCAACACTTTAGCACCATCCTTCAGACAAAAACGGATGGCAGAGATGTTGCCCAGAGAAGGTTAAAGCAGGTCATGGCAGGAGAGACCCATGTGCATCACTTCCAGCCTCACATAAATACTACAGTGAAGTATTTTAGTATATCATGTAAACACTAAAAATAAAATCTAATTAGAAGTTTGATCCAGCAACATGATATGAGAGGTATTTATGGCAGATGACAAAGGTAAGCGAGGTATTAACTAAGGTAGTGTAAAAGAAGTATTAATTGAGGGTTCCCTTATATAAGCTGTATGTGGATCTCCTCATACTATGATTTCAGGAGGAGTTTAAGCGGGTGTAACCAAATAATGTAAAAGGCTACAGCTGCACCCTTTCTAATGTATTGGTTCTTAGCAGAACAAAGATGATCAGCACAATGTCCTCCTTGCCCTCGGGTTCCTCTTTGGACTGCTATTCTTCTTATGCAGTGGCCTGAAGCGCTTGCCCTGGCAACAACATGGGAAAAACAAAACAAAACATAATAAAAAACCCTGTAAAAATGCAATGTAAGCTGCCCCCCACCTACTGTTCTTCTCCAGTATCTCGTGCGGAGCAATCAGTAAGGCTGAAAGAAGAAAATTAAAAACACAGCATACAAGCTTCAAAGTAGAGGACCGAGACTTTTTCCTCCCTCTATGGGAAAGACCAGATGGAGGGAGAAAAACCAATACTCCAAGTTGAGATGGGGTTGTCTCAAATCTGTGAGGTGAAAGGAAAGGATATGTATAAACAGAAAATATGTAAAACAGGGAACATTTAATGTTTTTTCTTTATCATGTGTAAACAAAATTCTTGTATGAATTGGGTCAATAAGTGTCAAGTGTTTGGCTTTATGACTGCACTCCCACTGATTAGTTTGTAACTCACCAAATGCAGTCTAGATGAACTCAGTGTCATTTCTGAGACTCTACAAAGGCACAATAAAGACAGTGGTACATATATAAAACTACTGTACAGAAACAAGACTCGTGTTGTAAGAAATATTCACATGGCTTCATACAGAAAGAATAAATTTAAAGATGCAGTCTTAGAGAATTAGATGCAATGTCTGGATAAGGTTGAAGTCCTAGCTGTTTGTTATCTTTCAACTTTTGTATTATAATTCTGGCAAATTCTTCTCCTTGGCTATCTGAGGTATCAAGCAGTTGTCGGACTTTTGATGTCCTTGTAGGTTTGGTGCTTATTAGTTCATAGTCTTCTTTCATGAGTAAAAATCTTGATAGAAGAGCATCCAGTGACTGATTCAAACATGCTTCAGTCATCTGATCAATAATTTCTTCTCTTTTACATTGGATCCATTGATGAGCTATGTTCTGTTGTATAGTTTCCAAAACAAAATCTGAGATTGGAGAGGATTAAAAAATAAATAGATTAGCATTGTAACTGTCCGTCAATAAATAGTGCCATAAAACAAAGAACAAGCCGAGAAAGAGCTGTTTAAAGCTTTGTTTTGGTCAGAAATACACTAGACAACTAAACATGCTTTTAACATTTCACTACTGTATTCCATATTTAAAATGTTTCAATTTGTCAAATTCAGTGGTTATAGTATTTATTTTATCTGAATCACAGAATAATTTAGATGGGAAGGAATCCTCAAGAAGGTGATTTGGTCTTATGGCCTGCTCAAAACTGGGCCAACTTCAGGGATAACTCAGGTTGCTCAAGGCCTTGTGAATTTTGGGCACCTCCAAATAATGGAACCTCTACAGCCTGTGTGCCACTTGTTCCAGTGTTCAACCTGACGGGGTACTAAAAGCAGAGAGTTGGTAACTTCACTTTCCAAATGGATTTTTATTGAAGTTTACAGAAACTGTAGTTTCTGTAGTTTCCTGCGTGTTTTCCTCAAGCTGAGGATTTGCACAGTGAAAAGGTTCCGATTCTTGTATTTCCAGAAGAGGGATGATGCAGCAGATCTTTGCAAAGTTGCATGTTCTTGCGTGGCCCATAAAAAAATATCTCTCTGAATAATTCATCATGCACTACAGTTGCTTTTGGGTTTGTTTTTTTTGGAAGCATATTTTCAACTGTTATTTGGTGCATAGGACTGTCATGCAGTGAGCTGTCAACTAACATAGAAGATGATTAAAGGTGAGATGCTGACCCAAGTGCTACTTCTCTTTACCCCACCATGACTAAGAGGAAGACTGACAGGCTTAAAAAGTGGGTAGAAGTGACAGGCAACAAGATGTGTTAAGCCCAAGCTAACTTCTTCCTGTTCTGTTGGACTGCAGCACTGCTACAGGAGAAAGAATATGAGCAAAGGGAAGGGGATAAAGAAGACCCAAAGCAGCAGGAATTAAGTTCACTTAGAAGGAGAGAAAAAAAGCTAGGAGCTACAGGTACATGTACTTGGTCACATTTTACATCAGTTTTACTTACTTTTTAATATAAGCCTATAAGGACAGAATTACTTCCATTCTTAATTTGTAGAATGCTTTGGTTTTGTTTTACAGATGAACGAAAGTTCCAGTTTCCATTTCATGCACACACATATTTATTAGGACACTAATTTGGGTCTTGGAATTAAATCAATGTTTGCTGTACCTGAAGGAATCGGTGATGATCGCAGCATACACGATGCAGAATTTGAGGCGTCCGAAACATTCTTCCCAGATGAGGGAAAATGACTGTGAGGATGCATAAGAAGTTTGGCACTCTGAGTTACAGAGATATTTTCATCCGTGCTTTGACTGCTGAGAGACTGTAGACCCTCAGAATTTTCACCTTAAAAAAAGAGAGGAGGAAAAAAAGAAAGAGGCAGCCATATTACTTCTGTTGCCATCAGAGATTACTTAGAGCAATTCCATAAAACAAGTCATAAACAGCCTAAATTCACTTCAAATACAACACATTATTCCTTGCACTCGAGTTCTGAATACATTTATGTCCCTTATCTTTTACCAGGGCTTGACCATGGGTTTGGGGGGTCTTCTTTTATTTTAAAAGAACATTGAGAGAATAGATCTGGTAGATATGAGCTTTAAAAAAAACCAACAACTGTTTGACAGAAAACTTTTGTTGGGACTGGAAGAACGAAATAACTCCTTCAAGTGTTTGGAGAGGTAACTAGGAGTCAGCATGAAAGCTGACTAATTCATTTTGATGAAGTTTGGCAGTGTAACAAAGGTAGAAAGATTGAAAGAAAGATCCAGGTGGAGGGAAAGAACATGAATAGCAAGAGCAACATTCGGTGGGAAGCCAATCATAGAATCATAGAATGGTTAGAGTCAGAAGGGATCTTGGGAGTCCGTCAAAACAGTATGACTTCAAGAAAGCTTCATGTAAACATTTGCAAAGAAAGGGGGGGAAAGGGTTTTTATCAGGTGGAAAGCTTAATAGTTTATATTTTAAGGATTTTTTTATGGCAGAAAAAGATGATGGATGCGAAAGCAGGAGTAGGAATGACTCAAAGAAGAGATAACAAATGGCTCATGAGAAACCAATTGCAGGTCATATGCCTAATTCTGTATACAGTTTTCATTACAGATTTTCACAGTGTCACTTGATAAAGCGCTCCAGACATGTTAACTAAAAACCAGACATGTAGATGTAAGAATTCAGATGAACATCTAAAGATACAATAAGAACAGGTAGCACTCTCCAATGGAGGTATTTTATGGTGCATTCCTAGATTGGAGTGTTGACCTGTGGAAGAATATGGCTGTAAGCACAAGAAGAAGAAATAGGAGAATGTGAAAGAAATGAAACTTTTACTATTTAAAAAAAATGGTGGACTAGCATTTATAGTAGCTAGCTTTTAATTTCATTAATAAGAGAGAAAGTAAGATGGGCAGCCCTATATAGTGTAAAATAACAGATGTTATCTACTGTGTGAATCAGAAAGGATTAGGAGACAACGATGCGAATGAAAGATCATTTTAGAAAAGGATTTAAAACAGCTCTGCTGGGATAGATTGTTATAGAGCTCTAGGAACACATGGTTCTTTAATAGCATTAGAGACAAAACTACTGGGATTATTCTAGTATGGGAGAATAAACTTGACCAGTGACCATAGCATAAAAAAATGGAAAACATGCTAATTAAATATTGTTGATGTTATTCAGAAAGAATGGGTTGACCCAGGTTACTCAGACAGAACCTAGTTGACCTAGAAGACTGGAGTAATAGAAGTGGAAATTTGGTAGCACAAAGGATGAGACCTAGACTTTCTGCTTCAAGCTGAGGTTAATGATTTGGAATTAAGATAAGGAAAAAAAAAACCTAGGTAGACTATTCTGTAACAAAGGATCTTGTGAGAAAGGAAATTCTAAGGTGTATTAAGTGAAGTTCTTCTTTCAGGCAGAAAACACTTGTCACACTTCTTTTCTAATACTAAGTACAGATGTTTGGTAGCCTTAGTTCAATGACTTAAGTTAGAACATGCCCAGGGAGGACTAGTAGGATACCAGAAGAATGAAGAAATCTATGTTACAAATGGACTTCAAAAGGGCATATCCTGTTTACCTAGCAAAACAAAACGTACTAAAGGATTACTCTTTATATCAGAAGTGAAATGGGAAAAGAGCTATTTAAGTTTAAATCAATGCCCAAGAACAAGTGTGTATATAAGCTGGCTAGGGAAGAAAACTTAAAGAGGCTGAAAGTTAGAACACAGGTCCTAACTCTGAAGGAGGAAGCTTCTCAAAAAGTTCTAATTATATTAGTGGAAAAAACAACTCAACTAAAATCTATAGTCATTAACTTCTCCCTTGGTGCTATGCCAAACTCATCTCTTGCCAACAGATACCTGGGAACAGCTTTTCACCTGAAACAATTGCATCTGATTTAGGCAAAGTAAGAAGAACACCGGTCTTGCTTTCCATTATAAAACTACCTGATGCAGATATTGGCAAAGTAATAACAAACACTTCTGCTGTAGCATGGTTTTGTAGTCTCTGTTTTCACAGGCTTTACAGTATCTATACATACATACAAGAAAGTCTAAGCAGTAACTCTGTAAAGGACCACCGGCTGATCAATCAGATTAATAGTACCACCACAATCTCATCAATGACCTCCGCAAGCAGCTATAACAATTTTTAACGGGAACCAGCAGTAAGAAGGGCTGACATTTATCATTATCATTATTTTATCTGATTACACTTACAGTCCGTGCTCATGTTCCATTTTCTAAAATTCATCACGACATTCCTATTAAACTTGATAACCACAAGTTGTTCTTCATCTTTAAGACTTTTATGCTATGTGTATAGATAAACGCTTGGGTAGAGGCACAGCCAAACTACACTACATTTGCTTTCTCAAATTTCCCCCTGTAACTAAAATTCCTTAAGCCTCCTGTAATTTATTTTCCCTGGAATTCCTGCTGTATTTATATCTTTCCGAGTACAAGCCCAGAATCATGGATGTGTTCAAGCAGGAGCTGGAAAAGAAACTGCCTGTGCCCTCCTACCAGAGTATCTCCAGTTTTGCAGCACCTCAGCACACTTTTGGATCCCCTGCTTTAGAGCAGTGAAGTCAATCGACTTGTCTGCTTTCACACCACTGGTCCCTGCAAAGCCAAAGGAAGCTCCGTTCTTTTGAAATATATGTTCGCATTCTTTCAAGAGAATAGAAATGCATAGTTTCGCCATGTACTCCTATCTCACCTGTGTCCTGTCCCATTTTTCCAGCTTCTGATGTCAGCAAGACCTCAAAATTGAGTTTTCTCTGGGAATTTTGCCAACTTTTATTCAGAAAAGGTGACAGCCACAAAAGGTCTGTGCAGATGCTTTTGCAAGGTAATCTATTTATTAAAGCCATTTTATTTATTGAACTAAAAATGATCAAGAGGTTGGCCTTCATTAGAAACCCTCAGTTGACTCAGCTCTAGCAGTGCCTCAAAATGTTTTGCTTTTTTATCTTTAGAAGTAGTTCACAAATGATTAACAAAACTGCCAAGAGTCTGAAGGGACAAGTAAATGCTCTCCCCGCACTCACAACCCTGAATAGGAAAACAAGCTGTGAGCTGTGGGGATTTCTCAAGTGACAGGAATAGAAAATCAGAGCTAAAATACTCCAGTTTTTTACCCAGAGCACTAAGTTTACAAAACACATCTCTTTTCTGACATAAACAGAGATCCAACTATCTACTATGCAAATGCAGTGTCACAGTGGGAGTGTAAAGCTGCAATGGCAACTTAAATTTATAAGAAGTCATTAGTATCTCTACCTGATGAGAGGATATTACACTTGGGAACAGACTTGAGTCTTGACATATCTGGAGAGATGCTCCGAAGGGGAAGTGCATCACATTGTATCGAGCCAGAATATGTTTCCTGAAATGATTCCAATTGTACAGTGAAAACGCACAATAAATAAATACAAAGTTGCAATGATTTACAGAGTACTTTCCCATCACTGTCTTTTCCCTACTATCTAAATGCTCAATAGGCAGCATAATTAGAATACAGTAAACCAGAAGAAATCTATGTAATCCTAATACTTGTGTTTTTCCAAAGCTGACAGGAATTTTGTATAGAAGTTTAAATGATTAGTAAGAATCAAAAGAAGCAACATTAAGGACCAAAACATAAAAGCAAATCTGTGTCACCCTACACAAGCAAGCTCCGTAGGGGTGTAAGGCAGCAGAAGTGAGTCTCTTAAAGGTTGCAGCCATTGTGTGCTGTATTCCTCCTTGAGGGACCGGCTTTCCCACACTTAGAGGATATACCAAACACACCCTTCTTCTGCTTATCCACCCTTTACTATCTATCCTCACCTATAAGATGCATTAGTTGAGCCATATGCCTTTCCTGACTGCACAGGAAAGTAAACTGCAGAACAACTCCCCCTTACTAAGTTAACCTCCCTTTAAAGCTTTCAGGATCTTTAATGATGCACACATACCAAATGCAATATGAAAAATATTTACCTCTTGGGGATTCAGAGGTATATTTAGAGATATCTGCTCCACATCTGTTTTCTTTCCACTCTTGTAAATACATCGTGATTCATACAGTGACTGGAAGAGATATATTTACCTGTATTAAATTTCTGCCGTAAGACAAGATGACAGCTCTGTACCAACACATGCTTCAGCCAGATACAAGATTAGATAAATGACAAAGAAGATGACATTTCTTTTTGCAAGCAAAAGTTACCAACTTGTTTGACAAACTCATGACTAACAAAAGCCATTTACCTTTGATCTCTTTAACAGAAGTACTGCTTCCAGCATAGCTATTTCATCAAACGTTCGCAGGACAGGCTCAAGGTCTATTAAGCACTCTAAATAAAGAAAGAATACTTTGCTGAAGGATTTATGGTGGAAATTAAGTTTTCATTTTGCTAAAGCTACTTTCTTACATTTATAGAAGTAATTTGTCTATTGATACGTATCAAAACCCAGAAGTTTCTTGCTTTCACCTGCTGTTACAAACACAACAGTTAG
>VXAK01005753.1:16689-29620 GCA_013399435.1 Arenaria interpres | reverse complement strand
AAACTGGACCAAATATTGACCCCGGGGGATACCACTGACAACTTCCACAGACAACTTCCTGAAATGCGAAGACGGAAAATAAAATACAGCAAAAGAAGTTTAAAAATCAACAGGTCCCACCATCTCAGCACACATCCATCCACCCTGCTGTTGGCTACTTACGCGAGAGGAGGTTCCTCCTGCACGGGAGCTTCCTTCTGCCGAGCCCGGGGGTATCAGCAAATTGCTCCCGCTGGACTGTAAAAAGAACACAGCCTTCAAATGGCTCCCAGTCTAACAGCAACCAGGCCAGGAGTCTGTCACAGCTTAAACAATATTAATTACACCCGGATGCCAACTTCGTTACACCTTCGAATGAGCTCTACGGACTTTTCTTAGGTGTTCGGCTTATTTTTTTTCTTTTTTTAAATAAGTTTGGTACGAATAGGCTTTATTCACGGTTTGACAATGTAGTTTCTCCTCTTCACAATCACATTCAGAGCGCTGAGTCGGCAGCACTTACAAGTCTGTTAAATCTGCATTTTCTAGTTTTCACCTGGAGGTAAAAAGGAACACTTTAAAAAACAGCAAGAGCTGGTGCTGTTGCACCTGCACCAGAAACAAACAAACAAAAAAAATCAAGACATTTTCTCTTATTTTGACCACGGGGACGGAATCCAGCAGAAATTAAGAGACAGAAACAATCTTGGAAATTACCTAGTCCATCTCCCTGCCGATGGAAAATTGAGAACAAACACTCCACAGCTGCTCCGGCCACTCCCTTTAAAATCAGCTAAATGGCCCTTCTAAACCATTCTGGCTGGGGTCAGGGGTTGGTTTTGGCTCCTCTATTCCTGAACTAAGCCCACCCTCATTCCCTGGAAACAGGACATGAAGTCATAGCTCTGCAGAGGTCTCAGAGGACTTCGACATATTGTATCCATCACCTGGTTTTGGCTAACGACTTTTCCTTTTTTTAAGCCATGAAGTTAATTCCCAACTAATCCTTTTTCCTTGCCTGAGCACAGTCAGTCTGTTCCAACACCATCTTTGGGTTTTTCCCCACACACACTGCTCAGAAGGGATCACAGGATCACCCAATGAAGCTTTGGAGTATCTTTTTTTTTTTTTTTCTTACCAGCAAGGTTGACAACACCTTGCTTTAGCTCTTTGGAAGCCAAGAGCAGATACATGAAAGCCAGGACAGTAAGGTGGGGAAAAGACAAAATGCCCTCAGGAAGCTGGCAGTGGGGAATCTCTCTGCCACCACTTGGCACTGGGCTCCCTTCTACACCAGGAATAATCCTTTCCCTCCAGAAAGCAAGGCTCCCCTTACGGGACAGCAGAAGAAATCTCAACAGAAGATTTGCTACTGCGAAGCCACCGTGGAAAGAATTCAAGTCCAGATTGGTTTAGCAGGACTGAACTGATTTGCCTGGGCCAACTCACAAGGAGTCAAACTGAAGGGGAGCTTGTTTTAGGTAACTTCTTGTCACTGTCAAGTACCAAGCAGCGGAGATGCGGCAGGGTGCGTGTATTCACCATCATCAGGGCAGGGAGGTGAGACAGAAGGACGGCATCACCTTCCTCAGCAGCATTCACAGAACTAGAAAGGTTCACAGTACTCTGTCCCCGCCCTCGGACAGGGCCAGCGGGGATGTAAAGTCCTAGAGCAGCCCTGCATCCCCACTGCAGAACCACACCGAGTGAATTCCTCTGGGCAGCAGCCGTTCCCTCTCACACACGGTTAAAAATTGTCTTCCCAAGATCAACCCGGCACCTATGTCATGCAGACACCGTGCACAATCTTTCAAAGAAGTCCGCTCTCTTGTGCTCCAGCGCCTGTAGAAAGCCTTGGATTCTCTCTTCCCGCATGGCAGTGCATTTCTGCAACAGTGTCCGTCGGCGCCAAGAGTCTCCGTGGGACGTGAACCCCTCCTGCTGCAGCTTCTTTGTCACATAAGCCTGATCCCTTTCCATCTGCTGTCGCCTCCTTTCCTCCATGTAGGAGTCTCTGGCCTTCTAGAGTGAAAAGCAGCAGAACGTTAGCACTTTACCAGGCCTTTCAGCTCATCCGTGGTACAGACTCAAGGCGGCACAGGTTGGGGATGAGATGGCCTCTGCTTGACCATCAGTCTGCAGGTTAAATGAAGGGTAGCTCTGTGTGCGCCTCCTCTGCTTTGAGGCAGCCTGCTAGATGGGTTATTAAAAAAAGATAAAAATACAGGGATATCCTTCTGGACTTTCTCCCCAAGACTTAAGTCTGCTCACAGCATTAACTCCTAGTTAAAATAGATAAAGATCATGACAGATTGTGGAAAAACCCTCAGGTATCGGAACTGAAAGTCCTCTTGTAGGCTGTTCCTCTCCAAACTACAAACTATCCTCGCCCGTGTCATCACAGAATCTTTGATCCTACTCATGTGGCAGCTGAAAGGTTTTAGGGGGTTCACAACAATGATTTATGGGGCAATTCTTTGAGCTGATGATCAGGCATTGAGTTAATCAGCTTAAGTAAGAAAAGCAAAAGTGGGCTCAGCATTCCCAAATGCCTGTGATCTCATAATGTACTAGCTCGAGACACAGCAGGACAGGCAGGAGAAAGGTAAAGGCAGTAGCTGTCCCTGCCTACCTTGCAAATATTTGAAATATTTGTGCAGAACATCACTTTTGGATTTCTTCTTGCACATATCCTAGCCTGCAGCCTCCAACAGCAAGCACACATCTTCAGGCAGGAACACGAAGCTTTCCTTTTTAAAAAGAGTAAAACTGGTCACTGTGACATAACCTGACACACAGTGAGAGAGCGCTGGCATTTCAAACGAGCAAGAAGAAATAATTATTCTAATGAGCGCCTGACTCACTCTTCACGACACTTTCCCCGTGCCCAAGTCAGTAGTCTATGCTCTGGCACTGTAAATTGGCTTTTGTTGTGCTGGGAATGAGAGTAGACACATCCCTAGCTACAGCAAGCCCACTGAATGGGTAACACTCCGCTGCTGTAGCTCTGCTTATTTGAAATGCAAAGATCATCAGCCTGCTCAGGGTAAGACTTCCACCCTCGGACAAAGTGAAATTCTGTCTGTTCACCAGAAAAGAGCCAGTGTGAGCACTTCCATAGGGCAGGTTTGCAAACCAACATCTGCATTCTCTCCCTGGATCTACCCTGTACCAAAAAGCAGGTTATTGCCGATCCTGGGACTAAGTGATGAGCAACAACCAGCCAGTAGCCTCCCTTGAGCAGCAGGCTACCTGGAAAATAAAGATGGCTATTAAACGTGATGCCGTTTGAGTTGATGGAAGGAGGATATCTTTTGTCAAATGCCTCCAAATCAAGATTTCTTTTCTGTAGCTTGTCAAACCTTCCATCCAGCTGCCTATCCACACCGTAACCACCTCCAGCGTCCTGAGCACAGCAGCGCTCTCCCAAGGTAGACACAGCTGGCTTTTCAGCAAATCTACCCCTTAGCCCCACCATTCTCACTGACAAGGATCCCTTCCAGCAAGGTGATTTGTTTCAAGATCTCCAGATATTTTTGGCTTTCAAGATCACCTATTTCAAAAGCTTCTTAACCTCAGCAGTTCCTCTGAGTGAGACGTCCTCCCTTCTGCACAACCAGACTGCACCCTTAAAACAAGGGCAGCCTCATACGCTGCAGACAAAGCGGGTTTCACAGCAAGAAAACTAACCAAGGAACAAATCTGGCCAATAAGAAACGTTAATAATAGCATAGCATGAACACACATCGGGCCACAAACAAGAGCTAAGACAGACGAGACTAGCTAGGAACAGAAGAAGCATTTGCTACCCATCAGAAATTAGCACTAGGAGCAAAGTCAGAACAGTGACCTCACTGTACAAGACCGAGGCAAAGCTAATGTCAATGACAAACACTACTGCCTTTTTGTGCTTTCCTCTTCATGCAGAAGGTGAATTGCCATTAGTTGTATTAATACAATGAATTGCTGGTAGGAAAATGGCAGACTTGGGGCAGATATAGGAATAAAAGAGGTTAAAGACTTGAAGAACTTGGATGTTTCCAAACTGAATGGACCTGATTGAAGTCACCCAGAAGCATGACCATCTATAATGTTTTGACAACTCTCAGAGGTGAGCAAGGTCCCTGAAGGTAGAAAAAGGTGGCATTATGCCTGTCTTTAAAAACAGAGGACACATAACTAAGGGACACACTCAGCAATTGGATATGGTGGAGATAAGAGTCACCCCACTGAGTTCCTCCTCCTGCAGTCACTGCTGTCTCTGTGCCACAAGCTGCTCCCCCCCAGATTTCCCCACCAAGAGCTCCAGCTCCCAAACTTGTTTTGCTTACAAATAGCCAGATTACTAAGTCACAACTAAATTGGCCACATTTATCTGAAGCAGGTCAGGGAGAGCTCATAGCAACAGATCTAAGAGGGGAGGAAAAACGACAACCAGCAATAGGAACAATCTCTTCAGTAGGCCCATCTGGACCCACAAGAGGACACTTGTCCGGTGTCTCACAGCCCAGGCAGCCTCGCTTCAGCTCCCAGAAAGGAAACTTTAAACCCACTTGTTACAACCCTAAAAACAATCACAGAGTTAGAGGAAGAGCATGCAAATTCCCCCTGCTCATTCCAGAGTGAACTCAGCAGTCCTTACTTAAGCCACTGATGAAGTGGTTTGAGTTAAACTGGTTGCTTTTGTCCTGTAGTAAATCAGGAGTCCTTACCTGTTCTGTCCTGCCAGCTGAGAAGTGGGGACAGATACCTCCAGCTGGTGGAACAAGCAATGAGTAACAGAGACAGTGGCGGCTTCAGATATTTTAGCTATTCCCAAAAGCAGATGAGTCTGGCCCCATGCTAAGATGTAACAAGCCACACGGGTAGAGGAGAAGCAACATTAGCTGCTAATGAAACAAGACCTTAACTAACCACATTAAATGAACAATTCCTTTGTTCCCACTTTGCACGCTCTCATCCACTCTCCGGCACATTGCTGGGCAGGGTTTTCCATCTCCCAGAGGCTCCCTTACCTGTAAAGCGTTGTAATTCATCTGGAACCGCAGGATGGCCTCACACAGGTTCCAAAAGGAATATTCTGGCCACAAGACTGACTGAAACACCAGGCATGAATGGGATGTCTGCAGAAAGCAAGATCACCAACAATTCAATCATCTAGCAAGGGAAAAGTCAGCAAGATGCAGGTCTGCTGGTCAAACACCACCAGTTTCCCCTACAAAGATTTTACCTAGGCTGTGTTATCAGATTCTACTTAAAATGAAATAAACACCAGGCCAGGAGAGTTTGAAATTGCACAACAGAGTCTCTTTCTAATTAGTTTTTAACACTGGGACACCAGTCATCCATTTCTGCAAAAATACCAGGAGAATTCTTTCTAATGCTGTGTTGCTCTTCACAGAGGTATTTTTAATAGCTTAAGCATCACAGACATATAATAAAACTAAAATAGCAACACTGGACTATCAAAGGCTGAGTTAAGGGAATAACAGATGAACTGAGGATCAGGACATGACATTTAAGCCATTCACCAAATGGCATCTCGTGATAGTCTTTGCTGCCCACTCGTGGCATTTAAAGTGTGTAATGAATCTAAGAGTTGCAGCGCACTGAAGGTATCCTAGAGCTGAAAGATGCAAGATTTCAAGTTAAAAACCTATTTTTGCCACCAAGGTTTCAGGTAAATGTGTTCTATGACGATTACTACAAAATCTAACACTTAAAAGGACTCTGCATGACTCAAAGTTGTAATGATATCGACAATATTAGTGTTGATTCTATACAAAAAACACTGTAAGGACATTTTCTTTGACACCAGAGAATCATCCTGAAGAGCACAACGTCCTCCTACTTTGGGCCTGTCAGGATCACATACAGTTGAAAGCGAAGGCAAATTTGCACTAACGCTCTGGTGTGTGAGCTGGCAGAGCGGGAGCACGAGCACACCTTCTCCTCTGCTGCTTCTGCTGTAATCCATGGCACAGGAGAGGGGCATCGCTCCCTGAGAGACTCCCCAGAGCACGGACCTCCTCAGTAACGCTCCATCAGTTACAAACCCAGCCTCCAAGGCATCCCTGCCAGGACCAGCACCAAAAGGAGCAAGCAAAATATAAGTTTGCAGCATTGACACGTTATAGGTGTGCCCAAAAATGCAGGAAGGAGAGGGAGATGCCTTGGTAGGCAGTCACAACTCAGGCCAGAACTTCTGCAAACTCGCCAGTTAAATAAGATGGAATAGGAACGTTTGATGTGGTTGCTTAAAGGCAATCGGGTTTTGGCTCCAAATTGTAAAACAAAACGTTAGCTTTAAGTAAAGCAGCTTGACTCAAACATTCTCCTGCAAAGTTTGGCTTACAAACAAGTCAATAGTGCCCAGCACAGGAGAAAGAGAAGTGGAAGCAGCGTTTGGATACTGTAACAGCAAATACATGAACTTCATATGTTTTAAGAACTTACTATGTTTTAGCTTGGCAGCCTAGTCATGCTGATTTGACTTTGCCATCCCTAGAACCTGTCTTGCAGGGTCTTGTTTCACTATGAAAGTCAAATACACTTCTGAAACTGTGACAAGCCAGGCATGTATGTTACACATACGTTATAGGGTTACACCTCCAATACCTACAGCTGACACATGATAAACACCTCTCCCAGGAATCTAGAAATCCTTCCTGGGATTTCCTCATCCCAGGAAACATATTGCCAGGTTAAATTAAAGCCAGGAATTTACCAATCAAATGAGGAATTACCTCAATGTGAGAAAAGGTGCAAAAGGATGAGCAATTCATTATTTCCTTGGCTGCTGTCAGCTACACTAATTTGTGATTTCTTATTAAGTGTTGTCAGGAGGATACAATTTCAGTGCTGCAAGGTATTTTAGGATATCACAGAAATGCAAGAAACAGATTCCTCCGAGGTGCCCGAGCACTCAGGCCATCCAAGGAGTTCCCCAAGCCCTAGCAGAAAGCGTTTAAGAGCCTTCAGGTGAGCTCATGCCTGGAGTCGGTAGAACACTCTCTGATACAAAAAATGGGATATTTCAAGGAGAAAACAAAGACTTTACCTGCCAGAGCAAGAAATCACTCAAGCGAACCTCTCCAGAAGTTCGAATCAGGAGGTCTGGGTCAGGAGAGTTGTTGGTGTACAGACACTTATCAAGCAACGATTCAGACACATCACTAAGAAAGACAAATGCATCTTAGTAAGATCACTTTCCTGACCCGCTGAAGGTGGCACGACTAAATCAGAACTACTGAGGGTTTTTTTATAAACACAGGACTGCAGATTAAAATTGGGTGGTGGAGCTGCACCACAGCCAGTCATCAACTTGCTTCTGATGGACACTGCTGTCTGCTCCACAGGCTATTTCCAATGCTCTTTCATCCCCAAAGCAACCCCCCGCCGTGCTCTTTGAAACGTAATACAGAGGTGGAACCAGACTGTGAGGACTTCCATTTGGAGGAGAGAGCAGAGTGCTAACGACTCCATCTCCTCCAGGGTGGAGGAACGGTTCAATACTCATGATTCATCTCTTGTTTGACCTCATAGCTAAGACTGCCAGCCAAGCAGCCAATTGTTGTGGCATAAAACCTGCCTTCACATTCAAACTAACTTAAGACACAGCCCGAATTTCTCTTCTGTCTTGGTTGTGTATCTATCACCACGGTAACTAAAATAATAAAAACCAAACATTGCATAGTAACTTTAAGTCATTTGTTCCAGTCATACTGGTTTAATGAGATCTATTTAAAAGCCATTTGGCTTCTGAGAGGTTATTAATAAAGCGTAGGAGGTAAGACAGGCAGTCTTCGTCTATGAAGCCTCACACCAAAAGACAAGAGTTACCTGGGTTCGAGCAGTCCTTGTTCCACCCCCCACGCCATCTCCCTGACAGCATTGCTGATTTCATGTCGCGAGGTGTATGCAAAGCAGACGTTTAAAAAGCATCTGAAAAGAGGAGAAAGATGTGAAAAACTAACCTAAGGAAGGTCAGTAGATGACAGAGAGAAGAGTATTTACAACAGTTGCACGTGCTTGTAGGACAAAGAGGGAAAAAAAGGTGTAGCACGTCTGCCAAATCTCAGCCTTCCGGTAAAAGAGGGAGGTGTGAGGTATCAGCTACTTTAAACTGGACATTACTTACTTGTTGTAGTTCCTAGTTGCCAGCACAGCTTGGGCAATCAGCTCCTGAATATCCAAGGGCAGAAGTGGCAGGTCCCCAAGGACACGGATACACACCCCGTGCTTCTTCAAGCTCTCCCTACATCCAACCACAAGAGAGAGGACTACAATAAACAGAGCGGTCTCTCCTGCACGAGTGCCATGTCTGCCTCGCCTTATGTTTTCATTTGGTGGATGTTACGCATGTAGCAGACGTAGCTTTATCAAAACCAAGAATTAAAAAAAGGCAAAATGACCAAATGTTTTCCAGGTGTTGAAAGGTGGCTTAGACTTGATCCTCCCAAACTATCCCATAAGGGGAAACTGGTCATTCCACATACAAGTCCCTAAGGTACAGACAAACCCAAAGGACTATAAAATGATCACAGGTTACAAATTCCTACGTGAAATTATGAAAATCCCTATGGATAATTTAGAATACAACCACAGACTCTGGAAACCTCTAACTAATCAAAAATTAAGATTACTAATGAGCACCCACAGAGTAGCACAACAACTTTCTGGTGTAAGGAAAGATTAATGTATTGATGAGGGTGGGATGGGAGTGGTGGAGTGAACATCAGATGAGACAGGAAAGCATCCATGCCTGCTATAGCTTTATTCTGAGCAGACAGGACATCCCATGGGATCTTTTAGGCTCCTGCTGCTGTCTGTCTGGTGCTACGAACTCCCTGATGAAGGGCCACATTGGTTAGAAACCAGGGAAATGGCCTCTTTGACCCTGATCTTCCCAACTTCTACTAGCACACACACGCTATCCTCTCCCTCCCATTCTTCCAGCTGCACTCTCCCACTGCCTTTCAAATTTACTTCCGCCAGACTAGCACCCCTTCCACGCATGACTCTTCACACCCGTCCAGTGTGGGGAAACAAGCATAGCCACTGAGCAACGGGGCACTGGAACATCGCTCCCTGCACGCTCAGATCTCTACTAGTTGTATCAACACACGCTAAATGAACTAGTTCTCCAACTCCAACAAGTGACTTAACACACCACGTGCCCATATGTAGCAGTCTCAAGCTATCGCAAAGCAAGTTGCTGGGCTGAACTCCGACCTGCCAAGAGTACGGTGACAGAATTTAAGACAAGGTTTTGATACTTCATGAAAACAAGGCATCCAGCACTCTAGTGCTAAGGAGGAATTCTAATTGTCCTGTGCTTATCTGAAAGTTGTACTGTCTCAGCTGTTTGGATGGGATTGTTGCACTGTAAGCCATGTGATAAGGACACAGATCTGGTGTTTTGGGGGACTGTGCGTGCTCAGGAGCTGTATATCCCACCCAGATAGGCAGAGCCCCTCAACACAAATCTCTAGTTGGACGTGGAAAACAGCTTCCTTCATTTAATTCATTTTTCACATCCCTGTAAACACCTCTTAATCGTGTTCTGCTTTAGTTTCACCCTGTGGGATACAGACATGAGAGGGTTCTTACTGTTCTTCCAGTAGGCGGCTAAATTTCTGTCTTGCCAGATCCATTAGTCCATCCACCTCCTCCTTGGAGCGTTTGAAGTTCTCAATACTAAAGGCATAAACAGTCACTTCCCGAATGCCCAGATTTAAGCACCACCGAAGCGTCTGCAAGAAGACAAAATATAATGGAACACAGAAGTCAGATAAGCAGACTCAGACAATCAGACAGGTCAGCAAGAATCAGCTTTTCCCACTATGCCAAGACTGGATCAAGAGCAACAATCATCAAGAGCCGACAATGAAACCCACTCGGTGAGAACCACAGATTCATCTTAAAGGACAGAAGGAAAATATCACTCTAAGGATGTGAATCCACAACAGATGGGACTAATCCACCCGGGGAAAGCACTTCTTGTAGATAACATTCTATGTTATACAATATTGTAGCTTTCCAAACCGTTTCAAAGAAACTTAACCTGCTTCACAGAATTAAACGCTTCGAGATCTGCAAGGCAGGTATTTTAATTGAGTATAAAACAGAGAGGAAAAAAAATAGCTGATTAGAATGACTCTGCAGGAAGAGAGAGAGGGGAGCTGAAGTTGGGAATTGAGAACAGGGAATTGGCCTGACTCCAGTGAAGAAAAGGAACACAATAGAGCAGTCAAGCAGTAAACACAGTCAGCTGGTGAACGCGGCTCAAACTTGCTACACACAACGTGAAGGCAGCAAACATCCTTCCCACCTGTGCCAGCTTATCAAAGCCTTGCGAATGCCCCTGCTGTCTCTCCACGTGGCACTTTTGGGCATAACGGCGATTGCCATCCATGATGAAGGCAACATGCTTGGGCATTGGACCTGCCTAGAAAAGGAGGAGAAACACAACAGACCAGAAAGCGAACAGCCAAGCTGCCATCTTGTATCACACAGAGTTTAGTCCCACTGCTCCTGGCAGCACCACCTAGTTGTAGAAGTGCAGTACCTATATCCCAGCTTTAAGTCTGGAGCTGGAAGGAGTAAGATGCTAACTACCTCTTTGCCAACCCTGGTTTAGGCTACCTAAAAAGCATACCACTACTGACAATGGCCTCAACAACTTTGCCCTCCCCATTTCTATCACACGACAGAGAATGTAGTACCCAGGAAAGAGCAGCACTGCCAGAGCTACCTCCCTGCAGGCACGGGGGAGGACACACACAGTTTTATGCTGGGATCATTTTAAGTACTTATTATTTCCGAGTCCAAGGGCATTTTCACAGACACAATTAACTTAAGAGAAAACAAACAAACAAAAAAAAAGAGTCATGAGACTTTCCCCTACTTAAAAGGGAGTATTCCTTTCCACTGACCTCACTAGGTCTGCACATATCTTTTAGCAGGAAGGACAGCATCACCAGTCTCAAGACTCTGCTGAGCAAGGCCAAATTTTCCTGGAACTGGTGAGTTATTATTCTCATCAAGAGAAACTCTGTTTCATTTCTTAGACTCCTAATCCGACCATCTTGCTTCTCTCCCTCCTGCCCATGCCCTGCCTTCAGCAGCAAGGGCATAAAACATGGAAGTCTGGGAGCGTAAGCTCATTATTGGCAAGCACTGCCTACAGCCTCGCTCATTTGCAAGACTAAGCTTAAGTAATTTTCCATCCCCGGATGCTGTTTAGGGATGTACATCCAGCGCCAGCGTTAATCTGCACCCTTGCTAGGAACACTATCTTTCTCGAGCAGAGCAGTCACAGAGACAGTTGCACCCTGAACCCTGATGAACCTGCCAATTCTTTACCCCAGTAACCAAATCCCTTCCTTACCTTAATGATGTTGGCACAAAATCTCTCTATGATGGTCAGCTCGCCTTCTCTGATCCACGACATGTCTTACCAACAGCTCCTTTTCTTTTCCAATGGAAAGATGAAAATAAAGGGGTTAGAGGTACAGAAGATTCTATTTGAGCCCAAAGCAACCCTACAAACCACCACCTTGGAAAAAAACAAGCATTATCTAGCTGCTTTGGGGCCTTTTTATCACCTGTACAAGTTCTTTGATAAGTAGACAACGGAGGAGCTCAGAAACGAGCTCTAGAGGTTTCCAGCTGTGTGTCATGAGAGTGGATTCTGCATTAGCTGGTAGCAGGAAAAAAAAAAAACCCACATTACTGTGTCTTCCAGCTGAACTAGTTGGTGAATGAGTACAGACCCACAGTTTGGGCGACCGCCAGGCGAGTCAGGGGTTGGCAGCAGCACAAACTGACCTTCAACGTTTTTATGCTGGAGTTGCTGGAAATCTTCAAATGAAGCAACCGTCTACATCACCAACTATCCTGCGCTTGTGTCACCATCGATATGTCCTTTTCTCCACAAGTAAAGGACTTTAGCCTCTGGAGCTATAAAAATACTGGGGTTTTTACCACATTATCTGCACATCAAATACTAAGATCTGGTTTGAGCTCACAAGACACAAGAGTTTGCTGAACTTCCACCTTAATCTTCAATTCTCTCAATTAAGAACCCTGAGAGAGATGGGCGAAGCAGCTGTGAAAAGAGAGCTGTGGGGGCAACAGTCCAGATACAACCACCTGGTACCCATCTAGGGACCAAAGCAGATTCAAATTACACTTGATTACATTAATTTTCTGTATGGGCCTTCTCTGCCTTTTCCTTCAGGAAGGGACATCTAGCCACAGATGCAGCCACAAAACATTAAGGCAAGGAACTGCTGAACCTCAGGCTCTGCTACTAAAGCTCTTAATGCTCCTCTTGAACAGCTCAGGCTGAAAACACATCCTCTTCCAACAGCACCCTTGGCTCTTAAGAGCAATCACAGAATCATTTAGGTTGGAAGGGACCTTTCAGATCATCGAGCCCAACCATCAACCTAACTCAGACAAAAACCACCACCGAACCCTGCCCCTCAGCACCGCATCCATGTCTTTTAAATACCCTCAGCGATGACAACTCCACCACTTCCCCGGGCAGCATGTTCCAATGCTTGACAACCCTTCCAACGCTTGATAATTAATCTTTTACGCATTATTTCACAGAGTCATCTTAAAAAAATAACCCTCACGAAGAAGCCCCTTGTCTATAAGGCAGGGACAGAGCACCAGAAAGGCTGTGACTGGGGTGGGTGCAGCCAGAGGAGGCTTTACACCCCCCTCCCCCGGCTGCTCTCTCTGCGGCAGGCAGCTCTCCCCACCGGCAGCGAGCAGAGGGGGGGGGAAGAGAACACCGGGCCCACTCCCCCCCTCCTCAGGGTGAGACAGGCCCGAGCAAAGCTCTCTGAGGACGGGGTGTCCCTCAGGCCTCCCCCCGGCCCCGCCAGCGGGTCTCTCCTCACGGGAGAAACCCGGTGAGAAGGAGACAGCCCCCCCC
>VXAK01005752.1:43659-55381 GCA_013399435.1 Arenaria interpres | reverse complement strand
GAATCTATGAATCTATGAATATTCTGTGTTTCCAAATGTGGGGTTTTTTCCCCTGGCACTTTGTATTCTCTCAGATTCCCTGTAAGATACACAACTTGGAATTAAAGCTTTATCGATTGGGAAAGCTTAAAACAATGCGATAAGAAATGCTTCTGAGGCTGGAAAGAGACTTTATATTTAAAACAGAGTTTTTACTTCTCAGAACTGTTCATTCCACGTGTGGCTTTTGAAATGGTTAGTTGAGTGCCAGATGTTAATAGCTCCATGCTTTTTAACTTCATGATTTTATATTTGCAGCGGACGTCTGAGTTCAATGTATCGCTACCTTTCTGTGGCAAAATCTGCTTGTTTCCTTCCAAAGGAAAATGGGCACGTGTAGAGGTAAGAAGTATCCAAAGAACAGCTACAGTTTTCCTACATCAAAATGGCTCTTTTTGTTTGGCTAAATCTGAATCCTTAGTTACTATGAAACTTGTTATAGTGTGTGTGTCACTGCTGTGGTTTTAACCACAAAATGGTGCTTTTCTTCTTTCAGATAAGATTTATTCACTCAAGACGGGCACTTGATGTGCAGTTCATGGATACTGGAACAGCTGCAACTGTGAAAATATCAGAGCTTAAAGAAATCCCACCACAATTCCTGAGAGAAGTAATTGCAATACCTCCTCAGGTATAAAGCCAAGTTAAAGCTAACCTATGCTAGATCTCTTGACAGTGTTTGTAGTGCTGCTACTTCAAGGTTTATGTAATGAAATTTTGTTTTGTTTAATAGCGTTCAACATTGGAGTGTATTTCATTGTGCATCTTTGCCTGAAATAAGTCATAATGTCCTGTATCGACAGGATGTTGTGTAAGTGTAATGGTACTGGTTTTACATGTTCCTTAGTCTCTGTCATAGAAATGTATACTGTCAGCATTAATGAAGTTTCTGTCAATAGGAACTTGTGGCCTAGTTTCCATATTACTAACTTACCTTCTATACTTAATTCTCTTCTTAGGCTATAAAATGCTGCCTAGCAGATCTGCCTCCTAACACTGGCATGTGGACTCCAGATGCTGTACTGTGGCTGAGAGACGCTGTAATGACTTGTCCTGAATTTAGCATGAAGGTAAATAGTCAAAATGTCTATATGACATGAAGTCCATAGGCATGTGGAAAGACCCTTGAAAGAACAACTCTATATGGTGAATCAGTCATCGAATCAACTTTTGTTATAGAAGTTTAGAAGTTTATAGCCAACTCTTGGACATAAATTCTATACAAAGTCCTTTTTCTTAGGATGTTTGAAATAAAACTTACTTGCTTAAGCATGTTGGAAGCTTCTCTTTTCACGTCAAGAATTTAGCCACTTTCACATTAGCCTTTCATGTTTCCTGTCCCAGTCCAAATATGCAGCTAGAGTTATTTTACTAACTGATAAGAAAGAATGTTTCACCACATAAAAAAATACCAATTTTGAGTTAATTCTAAATTATTTTTATGCCTCTTGTGAGCATAGCTTTCTCTCCTTATGGTCTTGGAAAACAGCTCTATGTTTTGTTTGCTTTTTCTAATCCAGTGTGATTTAGTATTATCGTATGCTTAGAATTTCTGTTATCTTAGAGATAAAATTATTTCTGCTAGCAATGCATTCTATACAGTTTAATTAACTGAAAACACCCTTTTAAATGAAATGTATTGCTAACTATGGACTGAACAAAGCTAATTTCCTCTTAAAAATCTGATTCCAGATGCTGTCACAGCATTTTGAAAAAGTGTTTTGTAACTTTCCTTTGTGTTTTTGCTTGCTTTAACACTGAAGACAGTGTAGTTATAACTCGTCTAGTCTGGGAGTTATAACTGTTGCATCTGGCTTTTCTAAACATCCTCTTCCAAGATAGTTTGAGTTTGGTACTAATTCTTGCTTGATTAAATAATACATGACAGATGTGTGCTTTAATTGTGGAAAATTTTTGTTCCTGGCTAGGAAAATCAACAGAAGAATCTGTAAAGAAATGTTATATACTGTGCCAAATTAAAATTTCAGTGCTTCACTATCAATAATGCTAGCATATTCAATGTTAAATAGGAAATACTTCTATGTCAGTAGTTGAAAATGATGCCTGATACAAACTGGAGGTTCTTTCATCTTTATTTTTTTCCCATCCTTAATTCACTAAGCTTCATCTCCCATAATGACAGGAAGAGAATTTTGAAGGATTAAGTATTAATATTTAATAGCATTACTTAGTTGTTTAGATCTGTATGGACACCGGCAACCATTCTGAAAACTAGAATTGTTCGTGCAGTACTGAGATTGAACCTGTTGGGCAGAACAAAACTCAACTCAGTCCATGTATTTGCTTTACATCAGTGGAATAGCTGCAAGCGCTCTTCTTAGCTGCTGTGAGTTGCTTACTCTCCAAGATCTTCTTTAACGTATTTGAGAGAATCTTGAAAATACTTCTGTGCATATAGAATGCAATGAACTGTTGCCACTTCGCTGTTAAAGGCTTTAGTCTTCTGTACAGAGTCAGATGTGTATTTATTAGCTATTAACTGGAAGTTAAACTGTGTTTTGTTTTCCAAGGTGGTTAAGCAGGATGGTTCAAAGGGAATTGCACACGTTTACTTGTTTGCTCCGGAGAATTTTCCCGATACAGATCGTAGCGTCAATCGACAGATCAAAAATGCAGACTTGTGGAAGCATCAGAAAGATGTTTTCTTGAGTGTCACACCCAGTGGGACAAGCTCCACAAAAGTGACAAGTGATGCTGTGTCAGCTCTACGGTCAACTAGTGGAAGGGTGGAGAAGAGTGTCTCTGATTCAGCCAGAGAGCCCAGCAGCACAGCATCTACTATTGATATGCCTCCACCTCTACCCTTGTCAAAGACTGGTGAGCTCATGGATGTCTATGTGTCGGTGGCCTGCCATCCAGGTCACTTCATTGTCCAGCCTTGGAAAGAGCTACATAATCTGGAAGCCCTAATGGAAGAAATGATCTTGTACTACAGCAGGGCAGAAGAGAAGCCCGTGAATGTTGAGAAAAACAAGCTGTATGCAGCTAAAATTGAAAATCAGTAAGTAGATACTTAAAATCATCGAAGGCAAGCCTAGCTCTGCTTTGTCTGCATTGTTAACAAGGTGGCAGATGTCCAATGATATCTGAGAGATTGAGAGAGTAAATGAGGTTGCAGTCTCTTCATGCTTCCAGGTTGTAGTTGGAAAAGTTGACTTCTATTCAGATAATACCAGATCTGGGAAGCCTGAAGCATGTTGGTTAAGATCTTTTAGTCGTGTATTATTTTTCTAGTGCCATGACAGTGTGTGAATATGAATTCAAGTTGTCTTTTCTTGTTCTCTTCCTTTTTAGGTGGTACAGGGTCATAATAAAAGGAATTCTTAGAAATGGGTTTTTGTCAGTATATGAGCTGGACTACGGTAAACATGAGTTTGTCAGCATAGAGAAAGTACAGCCACTCATGGATACATTTAGAAAACTACCTTTCCAAGCTATAACAGCTCAGCTTGCAGGTAGGTAGTAAGCATTTACAGGTTTTTTTTGTTAAAGCCTTATATCAGTGGGGATACCAAATGAATAGAAATGTGAAGTGGAGAAAGCCAAAGTTTAGTGATGTAACTGTTTTTTTCTAAAGTAAGCATGTAACTGCTTGCAAAAACAGCTTAATGCATACATGTTTATGTCATCAAAATAGCTCTGCTATTTCCTCTTCTGGACATAGGTAGTGATGTGTCTGTTTTATTATTTGTTTATTTTAGTGCAGCACTTCTAGGTACCATGTATAAAACTTCCCCAGCAGCTGCTTTTCATTGTCTTAGACATTTATCATTTAAGATGTGTGATATCTAATATGCAAAGGACTCAGGGAAATCAAAGCTAAATGTGTTTTGGTTCCTTACACATAACCCATTACAAAATGTGAATGTTATGATACACTTGTCAATAAGAACTTACATTCTGATTATCGTAATCGACATAGAGTTAGGAACTAGATGCTGAGTTTCTGGAGAAGTTTTCCTTATATATCTTGCCCCTGTTGTAATGTACTGTTTTCCAGTGCATATTTTGAATCCAAAGTTGCCTGAAATATATTGATGTTCTCAAACAAACAATAAAACTGCACAAGAGGGGTGGGGACTTCTAACAGACTTAAGAAAGATTAATTTCCTTGAGAATATGGGGCATAGAGAGCGTGCACACGTGTGCTGGAATTAAAAAATAAAACATGATCTCTCCTTGGTGTCTTTCCTTTCCTTATCGAAATCTTTCTTTCATTTCTGTATTGGTTTCAGATATACACATCTTTTTATTCAGTGGCTGCTCTCTGCTGCTGTTTGGCCAGGGCTAGTCTAGACTTCAGTTACAGGATACACTTGTCTGAAGTGTCAGGCCACGGTGTTGGTGCTCAGATCCTAGGTTGGCTTCTGCCTAGGATCTGCTTTCCTGTACAGCCTCAGTGTGACCTTGGGGGTTGCTTTAAACTAGTGATGATGGATGTGTTACCAACAAGCTGGGGTCCTAGGAGCACAGTGCTGAAATGAAACTGATTTCTAGCTGTGTCTGTCTGCTGGGAGAGTACAGAATCCAGCCGAGCAAGCCTGCAAGCCATCTGATTTTCCTGCTTTACAGAATCCCAAGTAGCTAGTTAAGTTGGCTTCTGAGCTACTTCATATTGTCAGAGCAGGCAAACTGAGCCCAGAACACTGGTAACTATTGCCTTGCTGTTCTTCCACTTTTTTTGTCTCTTTTTTCGTGTCTGTTACCTCTCCATCTCTGCTCTATTTCCTTGTAAAATCCCATTTGCTTCCTCACCAGCCTTTCTTAGCATTAATTACCCTTTCTTAACTGTTGATGAACTGTTGACTTTTCATTCCTTCTGTAACCTGCAAGGAGCTGTGTTCCTGTGTTGTCCTGTCCTGTCAGCAGCAAGCTGCTGCTAATAGTAAAAGCAAAGCGTTGTCACTTCGCTGTTTTCCTCCTTTTATCTCTAAGTTGCTATTTGGGTGTTCATGCACAATATTTGAGCCCGTTGTAGCTAGATGCTGTACACCAGCAGTGGTTTGGGGAGACAATTTCAAGTCTGCAGGAGCAACTTCTTTTTTGTATCCATATTCAAAAACCTGTTCTGAGTTCTAGCATCACATCCCTGAGCAGACTTGATTTGTGAGAAGCTGCTCTAAAAAAAAATAGCAGCAGTTGGAAGGCATTTAGGCAGTATTTGCTTTCGTTTCTGCTCTTTGCAGGTCTAGTTTGGGACTTGAAGGTTTGGCAGGTGTCTTAGTAGCTGATGCTGCTTTGAGATGAAGAAAATGTAATCTAAAGAAAGGCAAACAGGACAAATAATTTCAGCAACCTCAGACAGCAGATAAAGAAATCGTTTGTTTGGAAAGGGTCTTTAGTTTCCTTTTTGTCATGTTTCCTAATACGCCTTGATCACGCATGGCAGCTGATATGCTTTGAATGGCTCAGTGACTCAGTGCATTTGCCTTTCACTTCTGCAAACTTGCCCCTATCTTTAGACTTCAAGAAAAAATAAATGTCCTTGTCTCTGTAATAATTAAGCTTGTTTGTGTGGGAGATGAGTGAGCTTGTATTTCTTTTCTAGAGTTAAGCTGCATTCAGTGGCACTTGAACATCTGTTTTCTCAAGTATTTAAATTCCCCTCACTACTTTATAAACTTAATCATTAAGATTGGTATAGTCTATAAATGACCTTCTGTTTTGCTTTACATTTGTCCTAGGAGTGAAAAGCCAGCAGTGGTCAGAAGAAGCATCAATAGTGTTTCGGAATCTTGTAGAGAAGAAACCCTTGGTGGCACAGATACAGGCAGTTAATGAAAGTGCTAACTCTTGGGATCGAAAAATAGTGACTTTCCTCGTGGACACATCTCATCCAGATACTGATATATGGATTCATGATTTTGTGTCTCAAAGTCTTGTGGAATTTTCAAAGGATGATTAATCACCACTTCTGAAATGTAGCTGCTCAGATTCTTTAGCAATAAGATAAGTAACAGGCTTTTAAGAGAAATATAACTGCTACATGGCCTTGAAGACATAAAGGGGATAAAATTTAAAAACCTGTGTTCTGTGAAAAAGATTTGTTTAACAAGTTTGGGTTCTGTTGACTTCAGTTGACTTCCTGAAAATTTGCACTTTGTTTACCATTGTAATGCTAGAATGTTTGGGTGAAAATATTAAAAAAGTTATTTATCAATAAAACAACGTTGACTTTTGTTCTTGCGATCTTTCCCTAATTTGAGGGAGCTTTTTTTTCTCATAGCTATTACTCAGAGCCATTATTGGGTACTCCTCCCTTTAACTAGCATTTTCATTACTTGGGAAATGCGGAAGCAGTCCTGTCTGAATTTAGAGACATGCGTTATTGGAGGGGTTTTTCCCCTTCCTTAACTTCATAAGAGTTGAATAGTTGAAAGTGCCTTGTTTGGGAGATGGCATTTGCGGGACTTAGCTTTCACAGAAAGGTATGCACGTCACATGCTTACTAGGCTGCTTGCTGTTCTTTAGTGATGATACCACTTTTCTGAATTCTCCACTCTCCTCCTCACCCCACCCCCTGACCGGTTGCTAAATTGAAGGCATTCCTTTCCCTCTTTTTTGATAGCTTGTTTTCAAGTATGCTTCTGAGAAACTTTCAAGGACTGGTGCTCCCTGGAGACAGGAGCAAGCAATGTCCTGTAAGCAGGGGTATTGGTGCTTGAAGTCCTCTGAATACGCTATTTTTGGCCTACTTTATTTTTGGCCTTAGAAATATTTAAAGGGGGTATAGGCATGATTATATTCCATAGTCTGCTGCCTAGACTTGAGTTTGCTTGCCACAGTCCCTTCAGATTGTTAAACAGAGTATTAAAGCTTTGCGCAGTGAATGGCAGCAGAAGGGATTTTTTCGCTGTGCAGAGCTGTATGATCTTTCCAGTGATACACAGGCTGAGCTGAGGAATCTTGCCAGCATGCTGTCTGCCGGGGTGAAGGGGAACGGACAGAAAGGGAGCCGTGGCTTGAGAAGTGCAGTGCATCTGTGGCATTACAATAGCAGAAAGAAAATGCATGCAAATATTCTTGAGTCAACAAGCTGTTTAAGCATGTACAACTGATACCTGCCCCCCTCCTAGTCTAATTCTGGTGTAGTTCTGCAGGAGGTCTGAGCTAAGCACCAAGGAGTCCTCTTGGAATTCTGCTTGAGTGTCTTCTCCGACTGGACCGTACTCAGGATGTAGCAGAGCCCTCGTGATCAGGATGGGCAGTGATAAACTAACCGACTGCTAATCTCATGCAAGTTGCTAGTGAATGTGGTCCTGTCTGGTTTTAAGCATGCTGAGGTGAGACGCTTTAAGTGTAGTTGTTGAGAGAGAAGTTTTTGTTAACTTCCAAGATACTGATATTTTTCCATATTAATCAATTTCTCCTTCCTCAGCTGCCACTGCAGAGAAGGTGAAGAATGCAGGTGAAGGACTCAATGTAGTGATGAACTGCTGTAGGATAAACGTCCATCCAGAGGTTTTCCTGTTGGACATGGGACTGCTGCTGAGCCTGAAAGTCTGAGTGGTGCAGGTCATTAGGATGAGACAAGCTCTTTCCTGAGCTCCTGAAGAGAGCAAGAGTTTTCATATGTGTCTAAGAGCATATGCCATCTTCATCTGCAAAAGTTTGATGGCTTGTTAGTTGATAATTGTAATGGCATAGGGCGTTTTGCTGGAACGTTTTGAAGTTTGTCTGGTTCAGTGAGAAATGCCCATGCTGTGATTGTATCCTTTGGGACTTGGGCATCTGCTGTTGGCCTGTAGTTGATTTGCTGCTGTGAACTGATGGAGTCGGGTTTGGGGCTCTACACTTGTAGTATCAGGGCAGATGTTCAAGAGACTCAAGGTGCTTTTTGAGCTTGTCTGCTCCTTCTGGAGCATGCCTCACCCTCTCCTTGGTTGTCAGTGGCTGCTCCAGGGTCTAAAAAGCCCAGAAGGAAGGACAATATTCCTGGTGCCTGAGGCGTTTGCACAGCTCAGTACTGGAGTTCATGGAGGCTGCTTTGTGTGCAACCCAAGAGCACACGATCCAGGTGGTGAATCATTTCACGCGTGCGTTGGGCGTGCGCCCAAGCCAAAGTTACTAACGCAGCGCTGCCTGCAGTGCATACGCTGTGTCCAGAGGCTGTGCTGAGCCCCATCTGCATGCCCACTGGACAGTACCACTGCTGCCTTAGGTGGCTCCATCACTACTCCATTACAGTACAGGTACTCTTCTGTCACTTAGGTACTTACCTACTGTCTTCTTAACACCATCTGTGATTTCAGTGGCAGAGCTATGATTTTACACCTGCTTTTAATGTTCTTTTTTAACCCCTCTGACTAGCCTTTAAGATTCTCTGATACACTTGCTGACTGACCTGGCTAGTGCTGTTTGATTATGTTTTGTGCTCTGCCTTTGGAGAGCCTGCAGGAGGTGTTGGCCGTACACAATGTTGAATGCTTTTGAGTTTGCTGAAGTTCCTGATCCATGAACTAGGCAGCATAATTAGTAGCTGTCCTTACGAGGCATGAGAGTGGCCTGCTCTGTGTAGCTCCTTAATTCACACAGAATGCAGTGCAGTTTTTAGCCTCGGTTTTTCAGCCGTCTGCGTTTGGGGTTTGTTGTGGATGGTTTCTCTGCTTTTGGTACTGCATGACACCTCACCAGGGGTGCTTTGGCCTGGGTCTGAGTAGAGCAGCTGGTGGAGTTACTGTTTCATGTGATCTTTCCATTCTGAGGGCTATTAGAAAGGTCTCCACGGGATTCCTGCATGCAGTTCTGGGCAGTGTCCTACAAGAAAGATGTGGATTAATTACAGAGAATCCAGACAAAAGCAAGAAAAATGAAAGTCTAGTAAACCTGGATTAAACAGAAGGATTTGTAGTTAGTCTGGAAAGGAGAAGGCTAAGGAGGGGAACACTTTTAAAAGTTCCCACTGATAAAGAATATGGGGTTACACGTAGGGAAAATAGGACACATAAAGGCTTCAATTGCAGAAAGGTTAAGTTTAGTTTAGGTGTTAGGCAGTCTTTGTAAAGAGGGGGAGAAAGCCTGAAACCCACTGGAACTTCCATTTTATTATAAATGCCAAAACCAGGCGGGATGTGTCTGCAGAAGCCCAGCTCATCCTCCCTTGGGATGTGGAGTGTGTAACTCTTGGGACTCCACCCAAGATAACTTTCCTGCCAGGAAAAGGGAATGCAACATTGTTAAACATTGTGTTGTGGATCACTGTGAGTTTTATAAACTGGGAAATGAGCATTCCTTACCTGGGGAAAACTGAGGGCACTGTTAAAACAAAAAAAAAAAAAAACCAAACCAAAGCAAATCTCCTACTTTCCCAAGGCTGTGAAAATTAAGCACTTTCAAACCACCTCTTTTCCATTTCTTCCACCTCACCTGTATTTTCTTAAGTTTACAAAGTTTACCTTTTTTCATCTCCCAGTGTGTCCCCTCCGGGTCCTTTTGAGGAACTCTGTTTCACTGGAGAAACACAAGAACCCTCTTTGCTATCCCAAGATTAGTTCCTCTCTCCAAGATTTCCACTCGTGGGCTAATCTTTCTCCATTCAGAGAGACTTTTGTTGTCTCCCTGTTTTCACCACGCTTATCCTTTCTTCTCACAGTTGCTGTGCATCAGGCAAACCTTTGAGAGCCTGCATTCTCATGCACTGGTTGTGTTAGACAGGAAAAGTGATGAAGAATCATGCAATGAACAAAACCCCTCACTTCAAACTTCCTTTTGTGTTCTTTTGTTCGCTGCTGATATTTTCAGACTGGCAGTCTGGAGCAGGAGAATTGTCCTACTCTGTGAGGTTAGAACTTCGCTAGGCCAAGAGGTGCTTGTGACCTGAGCAGACACGCTTCACGTGTGCCAAGCCATCACCTTGGGAGCTGTTCTGAAGAGGGGCTTAGATGTAGCCGGAGTCAGCAATACTTGGTGTCCTGTGAACAGTTGGTACAAGGTGTGATGCTTTGTGGCAAGTTCATGGCTGCAGGGTGCCATGGCAGACAGCTAAAAATGAAGCATGCCTGATACTGGCACTGAAAGCCAATGCACTGAGAAGCTGGGTTAGCGTCTCACCTGATGGAGACAGGCTGAGTGCGTTCTAAGGGGAGCGCTCACCTTGGATGAACTTCTGGTGCCCACAAAGCTAGATCTGACAGCAGCCAGGTGGGATAAAAAAAAAGTGGCTCACGTGTGTCACAAGTGCAAAGCCAACATGGGCTTGTAGGGAAGCTTCGTGGTGCTGGTGGATCCCTTCCTGAGCTGCTCGCAGCTTGCACACCCTTGAGAAAGACAAGGTAGTGGCATCTAGGTTTGTCTGATCTGGTACCTACCCATCTGGCTTCTTCAGCCTGAAGAAATTCAGGCATTTGGGCCAGTCAGCGGTGAATTGGGTGATTCCAAGTTCCCTTTTCGCTCCTGCCAGCAGCTGGGATGATGCCAATGACTTGGGCCATGAGCCAGCTCACCTCTACGAGGCGTGCACTGAATCCACTGCTTGGCAGGGTCCCCACTTGTATCCTTCATTTGGCCTAGCCGTGGGCAGTATTCCCAGGGCTATTTGGTCTTTCTCCAAATGCCACGGGATGCAGAACTTCAGGTCACCTCTATGACAAGCTGTGAAAAAGAAGCAAGGTATCACCTTATGGAGATGGGGGCATTGCCATCCAGCATAGGGCAACTAAGGGGATTAAGGGATTGGAGCATCTCCCTTATGAGGAAAGGCTGAGAGAGCTGGGGCTCTTTAGCCTGGGGAAGAGAAGGCTGAGGGGAGACCCTATCTATGTTTACAAGTACCTAAAGGGTGGGTGAAGGATGATGGAGCTGGACTCTTTTCAGTGGTTTCCAGCGATAGGACAAGGGATAACGGGCACAAGCTGGAACATTGGAAGTTCCACTCAAACATGAGGAAAAACTTCTTCAGGGTGAGGGTGGCAGAGCCCTGGAACAGGCTGCCCAGGGAGGTTGTGGAGTCCCCTTCTCTGGAGATTTTCAGGACTGGCCTGGATGCAGTCCTGTCAGTATTGGGTTGATTGTTGGACTTGATGATCTGAAAGGTCCCTTCCAGATGATTTTGTGATTCTAATGTGCTTTAGGCAACCCTGCTTTGGCAGGGGAGGTGGACTAGATGATCCCTAGAAGGTCCCTTCCAACTTTGACAATTCCATGATTCTGTGATTTTTGGATGAAGGCTTGGTAGGCGTGGACCTGGAGAAGTGTTCAGGTGGGCTTCCCTCCTCTGATACACCTGGGGGACCTCTCCACTCTTGGCTTGTGGCTGCTGGTGGAGGCTGGACAGCCGAGACGGGGAGGAGCTTGGGGGTGATACTTTGTGGGAGATTTGTTGAAAAAAGATTATAGGACAAATCCATGGGGCTTTATGGTGACTCAAAGGTGAGGTGGGGGAAAGGAGATTTGGCAGCAATGTGATGAATAGCGCGAGGCTGGAAGGCAGCTCCCCGGGCTGATGGCAGCCTTGGAGGTGGCCGTCACTGGATGCGTGGGGCTAATTGCCAGGAAGTTAAATAAGAGATGGGACTAGTAGGTGCGTGGGTACCGATGGCGTTTGTGGGGAAGCAGCTTTTATGAGGCCCCCAGGGAGTCCCACCAGCAGCGACGGCGGGGCCACCCCCATCCCAAGCCAGGGGCGCCTCTGACTTGGTCGGGCTGAGCCTTGAGACCCCCCTCC
>VXAK01005752.1:29449-42916 GCA_013399435.1 Arenaria interpres | reverse complement strand
GGGGGGACACAGGGAGAGGAGAGGGCCCTGCGCGGCGCTGGGCCGGTTGGTGAAGGGCGGCTGGTGGGGGGGTTTTTTGGGTTTTTTGGTTTGTTTGTTTTTTTTAAGGCGGTTGTCGTTTGGTTATCCTGGGAGCTGTGCTAGGAAATGGTTCTCCAGGGGATGGATCAACAGCAAGCTGCGCCGGTTTTGCAGGGGGGAAAAGTAGGCATTAGCACGGGGGGAAGGTTCCCCGCGTCCCGGGGGGTGCGTTTTCAATACGCGTACTTTGTCCAGCTTTAATTAGTCGCTGCCTTGTTTGAAAGGCGCTGCCTGTCTCCGAGATAACTTTCCCTTCGCTCGGCTGGACGCCGCTTCTGCCCCCGCTCACGTGCCTTCCTGATGTGCTCATCGCTCTGCTTCTGCTTTTGAAAATGGTCCTGGATGTTTTTTGGGGCAGAACCCGTTGCCCACTGCCCCCCTTCTGGCCCATCTGCCCTCCTCCTCGGCAGAGGTCCTTTTTCTAGTTGCTTTACATCTTTCCTTGGGCGTTGGGCCGTGAGCCAGAGAGGTGCTCAGCCACGTGGTGGAGGTTATTTTTAAACGTATATAAAATCCCTTCCTCATGTGTGAACCGCCAGCTCATGCGGGAGCGTGGAATGAAGTCCTCATTTCTCATGAAAGAGGCTTGTGCTGAGAGGTGGCGTCTTCTCTCAGAGCAGCTGATAGAGCAAATGCCGGACAAACTTGAGCGTGCAAGCCCTATTTCAGGTTATGGTAGCGAGCCCTTCGTCTTCTCTCTTCTTGGAAGGAGGAGCTGGGCCACAACATTAAAGCTGAGCACTGTCTGGTGGGCACCACGGTGCCCAGAGCCGAGTGCCTTTTGTAGTCGTGTAGAAGAGTTTGCACTGTCATCCCTTGACAGCCCCTGTACCTGTTGCCCGACTGTGCACGCCTTTGGGTGTTCCAACAAGCGCTCTGCATCGCACGCTCACTGCCGCTCCTTTCCAGGTCTTGGTTTTCCTCCTGACAGGCTTCTTCCCCGCCCCCCCCGCCCCTCTTCAGCATTGCTTTGTTTTCCAGCCTGACTCACTTTTTTTTTCTTTTCTCCTCACATTTCTCAGCTGTGATGGTCTGCTGGATTTTTGCCAAATAATATGTTTTTTGCATAATACTGGGAATATGTTGTGGCCTCCCCTCCTCCTTGGTGTATCTGGGAAATTCAAACAGATGTGGGCACAGCCTGGTCTACCTCATTGCTGAGTTCCTTTGCCCATGTTTTACTTTCACTCACCCAAAGGACAGTTCTACTTATCTTTTCAAGAGATCCTGAGCGATCCTTTTGTGAGAATCCTCTCTGTCCCCTGTTGCTAGACGTGTAACTCCACTCCGCAGAGCGATGTGCTGCTGAATGTAGTGTCTGCAGACGAATTGTTTTACTTTTCTGTTTGCTGCTTCACTGTTTTCCAGGCACGTGGAGTTTTTGTGAAAGCCCAGGGCAGCTCAAGGGGAGGAGGCTGGAATCTGCTTTCTGATTTTCTTCCTCTGTAGTTGACAACCATTTGCAAATCATGAGCTAGGAAGTGTCTTCACTTCTCTATTCAAGGCAAAGACTTTGTAGTCAAAACGTGTTTACTTTGTAAAATTACCAGACTCTCAGAAGAAACGGGAGATAAAAATTGTGTTCCGTGGCTCCGTGTTGCTAAACGGCTGCATGTTTTTTGTCACAGGACCCCAGCACAGCCGGTGGCTCAGCAGTTCTCTAGTCCGTCCCCAGCTCACAGCAGATCTCTCCTCACCCAGGGGGATTGTGGCTTCATATGGCCTATGTCTGGAAACCCACAAAGATGGAGACCCCACCTCCCCGCTGCCCTGTCCCAGGGCTCCTCACCCTCCTGGGAGGGAATTCTTCCTCCTCTTTAATGATAGATGAGATAAGCACACATCAGAGACTATCCTGGGTCTGACAAAGTCTGCCCAGCCCAGGATACTCTGGCTGGCAGCAACCAGTAGCAGATGCCCTGAGAGAAGCATGGAAAGAAGGCTGCAGTGATGCTACCCCAGAGCTCTGCCCGGTTCCAGCACTGTGCGAGTTCATTAGCTCTCCCAGCTGGAGGTGGTATCTTTGTTTCCTCAGGCCTTGGAGGATTGTATGAGGGTCCCACCTCTGTTAAATGTCTCGTTCAGATTTGGTGTGGAGCGGCAGGTCCAGCCACTCCCTGCCGCTGGAGCATGCCGGGGAAGGGAAGCAGGAGTCCATCCAACGGCTGACAGGACTTCAAGCAAAAAACCCCAAGTTCAGTCCCTGTTCAGCGTGGATGGTGCCAGCTGAGAAGTTTCCAAGTGGAAGGGTTCAAGTTACAGAACAGGAACTGAGTGCACAGTGTCACTAATGAGCCCGTGCACTTTTCATAGGGATTAGTAATTAAGCAATTAAGGACATACCAGGCGCATGAGAGAACCTCACCCCAAATAGGAGAAGGCATAACTGTGCTTACAAGTGTGTGCCTTAAAAATATGCAAAGGGGAGATAGAGCTGGGCTGGTTTGTGTCTGGGCTTTGGCAGAGTTTGACCCTCTTGTGTGTCGCCTGGTCACCAAACATCCGGGCTATTTGCTGGGTGGCCCTGATAAGAAAGATCACTTGGTAAGAGCCGGTATTGAGTCGTGTGGCTCACAGGGTTGCTGAGGGAAGGACAGCCGGGAGGTACAGGCGGTGTCTGAGTGTCTGGTTAGGATTGGGGTGAGCTGCACCTCCTGGCACGCAAGCGGAGAGGAAGGTCCAGGAGACCCCGACCAGCGTAAGGCTTCCCTCAGCCCCAGTGGATGAAGGGAGAGGTTGCTTTGGTGGTCGAGTGCAGGGAGCTTCTCCTAGTGCGTGCGTGACCTTGGACAACCAGCCATTTGCTGTGGAGCTGTCAAGTGCAAGGATGGGAATGTCAGCTCCAGCGTGAGGATCCCCATGGGAATGAAGCAGCAGCATCAGTAAGTGTTGTCTACAGCATAGTGAACTTCGCTGATGTAGGGCTCCGGGTGGTGGTGATAAGTTCAGATAGAGCTAGGTGTTTTGCATTGCTGGCATGTCATTTAGAAAGGCAGAAGTCACGGTGTGCTTTGATAGATCCACAATGCCTCCTTCCAGGTGTTTCTTTGCAAGTAGTTTACTAAGGTGAACATGAATTTCAGTGTGTCTTAGGTTAACAGCTGCTGGTTGTCAGTTTTTTATCAAATCAGAGGGAATCCAGATCTTCCTTGGAAGTCTTCAGTTTCCTGAAGAAACAGCAGATCCCTTGTTGGGTTTCATTAAGCATGGGCCATTTGCATCTCTGTCCACTCTTCTCATCCAGAGCATGAATGTGCTGGCACTGCCCAGCTCAGCTGTGGAAGGGCTAAGGGATGAAGATGCACCTGATGGACACTGCCTGCTGAGCAGGAGCTGGGGATATCAACTACGTTGTATGCTTTATTTTATTGAGGATCATTCAGGATGATGCTTGGCTACTCTGCAAGCTGCACAAGGGCTTGTCAGCGTGAGAACGCTGCAAAGCAAGATACCGTGATGGTCTCCTGGAGGCTGAGTGACTCACTGTCGTGCTGTGGAAGCAAGGGACTTAGCCAAGGTGACCTTCAGCCACGGCTGAGCTCATGGTGGTTTGAACAGTTTGTTTCAGGAGAAGGCAGCTAAAGCCCCTTGTGTTGAACCAGAATCAGAATTCAAACCTCCTTCCTCTGTGCATCTCTGAGGAAAGATTTGATGTTTAGTGAGAACAAAGTATATTCACTTTAAACGGGGCGAACATCTCGCTGCCTCCGGTATGGGCCACGTGGTCACCTGCGAGGCCACCGCTGGGCTCTGCTTGTGTCTGCAAGGGCAGGGACGGCTGGCTCCAGGCGTGACGTTTGTACCTGTGCATCGGGAGGAGAGCTTTCCTGTTCCAGCACACCTGCATTTGACTGTCATGACCACAGTAACTCGTGACAGGAGGCATCCAGCGGTCAAGACTTTGGGTACATAAGGCTGTGTGGTGACACTGGGGACAGATCCAGCTCCTCTTGTGCTCTGCTCTGCTTTGCTATTAGGTTTTGCAAAATTCACATAGACTCGCGTTTTCAGATGTGGTCTCAGAAGCAGCTGATGGATGTCTTTCCCTGCTGTTACTGCATCTGCCCTAATTCATGGGTCCCTTCTTAAAACTCCTAAGAACTGGTGATGTTGGGGTGCTCAGTGACGCAAGCAGCAGGGTGGCTGTAGAGTTAGGCTCTTGCACAGCAGCACCCAGCTATGCTGCGATGCAAGCCCAGGGCTCGCAAGCTGTCCCATGAGCTGTGGGGCCAGCAGAGACTCCCTTTTGGGTGGATAGATGTCCTTCATCCTGCCATCCCCACTGTGCCAGCCCCAGCTCTACCACATCTAACATCTCCCCCTTCTCCAGGTCTTTCTGGTGTGCTGTACACCCTTCCCCTGGACCTCCCTGCCAATGTCCCATCTCTTCTTCGTTCCCTGACTGCCAGATGAAGGAGATGCCTTAGGCTTGCTGCTTGTTCCACCTGTGCTGATGGACCCTTTGCAGGCATGTGTAGCTTAACAAGACATTAGGGTTTGAGTCGTGTGTGGGATTTCATTAGAGTTAGCTGATGGCTTTCAGGTTTATCAGAGGACTGAGAAGGCATATAAAAACAGAGTCTTCATTTAGGAGGCCAACTGGAGCTGATTTACTCCTCTCCTCTGCGCATCATGTATCTTGGATTTAGACCTGGGTGATTCACTGAGGTCTTATGCACAGAAAACACTTAACTTCTCTGGAGTTTACAGGAAATGGTCACTTGAGGTATGTATAGTTTCCCAGAAAAAAGAGCCCTGGTGTTTATCTTTAAAGTTATGCTGAAAGTCAAAGAAAAGAAAAAAGGAATTGTAGCAACTAAAGGGCAGTTGGTTGACATCGGTTTATTATTTTTGTGCGGTAAAAATAATAGCTCTGAACTTTGACTTGGGTTTGTACTTAAGCTATGAAAAATTCTCATAAATCAAAAACCCTACATGAGTCAAACAGGAACTGTTCTCAAGCCAGGCTGTTCCTCAGGAGGTTAACTCCTGCCTTTGGTGCTGCTTAAAAACAGCTTTCATCCTGAAGAGCCGCCTGCCTTCAAACTTGGCAGTTTCTCCAAGAATCACCGATATCTATGCTGATGACGCTTGTTGGCCACCTCCTTATCTCAGAAACCGAGCTCTTGGTCTGCTTTCTTATTTCAAAGCACTGAAAAAGTTTCCCAGTAGATCTGAGGGTTGTTACTGCCAGGGCGTGAGGGGGAGCGGAATGCTCATTTCTTCAGCCGTGGCTCTCGTTGTCCTCTGCCTTTTGCTGGTGGCTCGGTGTGGCCGGTGGCTGAGGATGCCCCAAACCCTCCCGTGTGCTGCCGTGGAATTGGCAGCCGCCTGCTGCAGCCTGCTGCTAAGAGCTGGAATCGGGGTAGGATTGGACCCATAACAGAATTTATCCCCCAGGAGCCCTGTGTCGTCGCTGAGGTTAGTCGCTCCTTCTCCCCGTGTGCCTACAAAGAGAAGAGGGGAGACTTTCTGTTTGCTCTTCACATGCTGGTGCCAGTGGGAGTTTGTGGAGGTCGAGGCTGGGCTTCTCAGCATGAGCCTCCGCCAGACGCCCACGGCACCCCGGGGAAATGTTTTCTCTGCGACATTTTAACGTTTTCTTGGAATTTATCTTCCTCGCTGCTGTTTGTGTTTGCTTTACCCAGTGCTGCTTTCTCCTTTGCCCCTTTTTCCTGGGGTTGTCAGAGCACTGAGGGGTGATCCCGCAGCTTCCCCGCCTCGGTGGTACCCGTGCTGCCCTGCAGCCCCCCCGAGCAGCCAGAGCCCATCGCTGCCCTGCTCCGTGTCCTGTCTCCGTGCCAGTTCTCCACCACGGATAGGACGTGGTGGTCCTGCGTGAGCCACCTTCCCCAGGTCTCCACCGGTCCCCTGTGGGGAGGTCGGTTCTGTTCTTGGGGCAGCGGGGCTGTACCGGTGCGGAGCAGTGAAAGGAGTATTTCCAGTGTCGTACGGGATGCTTTTCATTTTCACTTGTTCTACAGTGTCCATTTATTTGTTCGGCAGTTTTCAAAAAGAAAATATTCCACCCCCCTCATAATCACAAGTGCTGGCTTTTTTGCTCTGTTTTTCTACATTCACGATAGGAACAGTCTTCCCTGTAGATGACCTGTGGCATATGTTCCTCTCCCATCTGATTTCATTTTTTTCCTTCAACCTTTTTATTGGTCTTCATGCATACCAACTTCTCCACTCTTCAGGCTTACCAAGTTGCAAGCTTGTTTGGGCTGTCTTCTAATGTGTCTGATGAATACTTTGGACAATGAGACGTAACACCTTGCTATCTCAGCGGTCAATACGAATTTCAATTTTTTGAGGACTTGGAGTTGTAATAGTGCTAGTCCTGTGCAGCTTTTGTATATTATGTTTATATTTTGTTGTGATGTTTCTTTCGTTGATTGAAAGAAAAGTCTATTGGTAGCTTTAACAAAAAACAGCAAGAAATCAAAGCTGCCTTCTTAGGAAGTCATTGAGAATAGATTCGATGGAGCAGATTTGTGGTAAATTGGGGCTAGCTTTTCCCTGAATGTCCAGAAGTGTGTGGAGTTAAAATTTGAATATAATATTGCAGTTGTGCAGTTGTTGTTTTTTTGGAGTGTGGGGAGGGGGGAGTCTGTGTTAAACCAAGCCCGGACCCTTGTACGGCTCGGGGAGAGATGGAGAGATGTTTGGGGGCCGTGGTGGTGTTTCCACGCGTTGCGTAAATGAATATGACTATGCTCAGGCAGAACTTACCTGCTCTCTTATTTTTGGCAGTGCAAAGCCCCCTTGCCATTTACAGCAGAGGGGGGATTTGCTTTTTCTCCCTGGCACTCATTAGCAAGATAGGATGGAGGAGGCTGGGGAGGTGGAGATCAGGGAGAGCCAGTGGAGGGGCTGCTCCTGGAGATGGTGATGGAAGATGCCACGCCAAGCCCCCACGGCTTGTTGGTCGGTACCACGCATCCTGCCACCACCATGGGCACCTCGGTGCTGCCGACCTGCTCTCCAGCTGCACCCTCGGGGCTGTCAGAGGCACCGTCCCTCTTCAGCAGCTCTGCCCCGGGTGGACAGCGGGCGGAATGTCTCCCCCGCCAGGATTTCGGCCGTGTTTCAGCAGGCTCAGCACCTGTCCTCAGCCCTCAGCGTCCTCAGCCCTCAGCACCTCTGCTCCATGCTGTGCCACCATCGACCTGGGCAGGCTGGAGAGCCGGGCAGAGAAGAACCTAATGAGGTTCAATAAAGGTGTAGGGTCCTGCACCTGGGGAGAAAGAGCCCCAGGCACCAATATAGGTTAGGGGTGGACCTGCTGGAAAGCACTACTGAGGAGAAGGATCTGGGAATCCTGGTGGATAGCAAACTTTCCATGAGCCAGCAATGTGCCCTTGTCGCCAAGAGGGCCAATGGGATCCTGAGCTGCATAGGGAGAAAGAAGTGTGGCCAGTAGGTCGAGGGAGGTCATTCTCCCCCTCTACTCTGCACTGGTGAGGCCACAACTGGAATACTGCGTCCAGCTGTGGGCTCCCCAGTTCAAGAGAGACAGGGAACTACTGGAGAGAGCCCAGCGTAGGGCAACTAAGATGATTGAGGGATTGGAGCATCTCCCTTATGAGGAAAGGCTCAAAGAGCTGGGGCTCTTTAGCCTGGGGAAGAGAAGGCTCTGGGTTACTGTATCTATGTTTACAAGTACCTAAAGGGTGGGTGAAGGATGATGGAGCTGGACTCTTATCAGTGGTTTCCAGTGATAGGACAAGGGGCAACGGGCACAAGCTGGAACATTGGAAGTTCCATTCAAATCTGAGGAAGAACTTCTTTAGGGTGAGGGTGGCAGAGCCCTGGAACAGGCTGCCCAGGGAGGTTGTGGAGTCCCCTTCTCTGGAGATTTTCAGGACGGGCCTGGATGCAGTCCTGTCAGTATTGGGTTGATTGTTGGACTTGATGATCTGAAAGGTCCCTTCCAGATGATTTTGTGATTCTAACGTGCAACCCTGCTTTGGCAGGGGAGGTGGACTAGATGATCTCTAGAGGTCCCTGCCGACTCCAACAATTCCATGACGCCATGCAGCCCTGGCTTTATATCTCTCTGCAGGAGGCCTGGAGACCTGGAGCGCTTTCCAGAGGCATGGTCTGTGGGCACTGACACCCCACATCTCTCCTGCCTTTCACCCCCTGGTGCTGACAGTCTCCATCCTTCTTGGCAGGAGGGGACAAGGTCAGCCCTGCGGGGGCTCCTGTCCTAGCCTGGCCATCCCTGGTGCCTCTGGGGGTACCCGTTCCCTCGTAGCCAGGACAGAGGTTGCTGTGTGTGTGGCAAGTGTGGGTATTTTAAGGCATTTTAGGGAATTTAGCACCCTGAGGTGGGCTACCCTCTGCTTTCCTGCCTCCACTTCAGCCCCAGCTCCTTCCACAGCAGAACAGTCAAAACTAAAAATTGAATAGGGAAGTACAGACTAGTCGTGGCTCTTCTCCTGCAGTTCAATATAAGGTGGAAAAAGGTGGTTTATCACCCTCTGGGCTGCCGTCGAGGAGGAGCTGCGCTGTCTCCCGGCGCTCCGCCTCCCGGGTGGCGAGTGTCAGGAATGCCAGCCATGCGGGGATTGCCATCGCACCCGCGGGGGAACCGAACGTCCCACCGGATTGACGGCTCTAAATTTAAGGGCTTGCTGTCGGGGGCCATGTGTGCGTTAACATGCCCTTTTGCGACCAAGCTAAAGATAATTTTTCCTATCTATCTGGAATGGCAGCTGCGCTGCAAGTTGTGTAAGGAGGCGTCTTCTCCGCCAGTGAAAAGCCATCACGAGAGCGTGATCTGCCCTGAGAGGATGGGCAGAGCTGGAGAGATGTCACCCGGGGTAGGGCTTCTGATGCTCTGCAGGAGCTGAAAAGAGGCCATTTATAGAAACTCAAAAGATATTTGGCCTTGCTGTTATTTTAGTGTAAATACCCCTTGAGGGATCAGCAAAACTTTTTTTTTTTTTAAACTGTAAGAGAAGTCTGTTTAAATCATCTACAGTTCAATATTCTCCACAAAAACTGAGCCAAAAAATATAAATACACAGATGTACATATATACAAATATATGTGTATACGTGTATACAAATATATATGTACAAATATACAGTGCTGTGGAGCAGAAGGAAACTTCCAGCAAAAAAGCAGAGTGGGATACACTCCTGTGCATTGTGGTGAGTGTATTTTTAACCCACCTGCATGTTTTAAGCGAGTTGACCTTTGTAGAAGGTCTACTACAGCCTTTTAGAGCTGGCAGAGGTTCCAGTTACGTGTGTACAATTGTGTATGGCACTTTACATTAGGAGACGTGGCGCAGACCCCTGGGTCAGCAGGGATTATCCGGATAGGTCATGCAGTGGGTTACTCCCACCGCTCTTCTCCAAGGGCTGGTTCAGGCGTGCAGGGACCAGCTGCTTAGCTGTGCAAGCACGTGTTGTGGCAGGGAAGATGGGTCACTAAACGGCACGTTTAACTGGCAGCCTCCTGGACACGAGTGGATAATACTGCCTGATCTCCTTGCGGCTTTGAAACAGGGGAAGGAGGGCCACCCACTGCAGCCTGGTGGAGGTTTTGAGGGCTCGGAGGTTCTCAGTGGTGCTACATATCTGTTTTTCCACCTGGTGACGACATTATCTGGAGTGCCACGTTGCAGGGAGGCGTTACTGGGGGCTTGTAAGGGCATGAGAGACTTTGTGATTCGTGGTTTATGGTCCTTCAAGGGAATAAATGCCTAGGGACACTTCGTTAACACCCAGCGTTGCTTGGAGAAAGACATCTCTAGCTGGGGGTCCTCTACGAGGTGCTTCCCCCGCGCTGCCCTGTGAGCCTGTGAGGGAGCAATGTGCCACTGAAGGTGTGCCCCTCTCCTCACCACGGGCCGTGACATGCATGTGGGGTATGGACGGGGCTTGGGGGGGAGGTGGCACCGAGCGATCTGGCCTGGCTTTGAAGTCAGACATGCCTTGAAGCATAAACCTTCTGTGGCTCTGTGGTGCCCGGTGCTCCCCGGCCAGCTGGGCTGCAGCCTCACCTTCCACGTAGGCAGTGTTAACGCCGCTCGTTTCCATTTCAGGTCCTGTTTCGGCATAAAAGTGAGGTTCACAAGACTCCTCTAAGATGTCTTACCGAAAGGAGCTAGAGAAATACCGAGACCTGGATGAAGACAAGATCCTTGGGTCTCTGACGGAGGAGGAGCTCAGGAAGTTAGAGAATGAACTGGAAGAGCTGGATCCTGATGTAAGTCGTGTTTACACTAGGTTTGCCGAGTGGTAAATCTCAATAGTTACGGGGGAGGGTGGAACGGGCTGCATTGGTAATCTGTATTTAAGTGGGACCCTTTGCAGAGCCTGTGCTCAGTGCCAGGGTGGAAGAGGCTGTCCACAGGAGCAGTTTTCCCATCACAAGCACGGGCTACAAGTGGGATTCATTTCTGTGATATTCCCCTGCCCTTGCCCTGGGGAGCGTGGCGAGCGCTGTGGTCTGCAGCACCGATGTCAGCCAGTCAACCTGCGGAAACTGGTTCTCTTCTTCCCATCAGGCCACCTTGGAGGGAAATTTTGAGGGTTTTATGGCTTGTTTGGGTGGGGTTTTTTTTCAATAGAGACTTCATATGGTCTCAATTTCCCTTCACATAGGCAGAAATCCAAATCCCAGAGTTTTTCAAAATGGGACAATTGCTTTTTAGCAACCTCCCAACATCAGTCAGAGCTGCTCACACACAAACACTGGTCCTGCTGGTGCCAAGCAGTGAAAGCTTTTTGGAGGCAACGTTGTCCTGTGGCCCCAGCAGGGGCTGTGCAGAGCCAACTGGCAGGCCCCTGGGCTCCGGACACCTTAGATGATGAGGCTGGGCACTGCCAAGTGAGAAATTGTTTCTGCAACATGCAGTCAGTGTTTCTGGTGGGGAAATGATGGGCAGTGTAGATTGCATCATCAGTATTTTTAATTGCAGCACAGGAAAATAATTACGAGGTGGCAGGCTCGCTCCTGGGTTTAAGTGTATGGGCTGATGGGCTGGTTACAGCTGCCTCAGAAGACACAGAGCTGGGCAGCATTCTGTGAAAGATGCAGAAAAGTGAAATAATCGTGAACATCCGTCAGTACAGGTGTAGCCTGCATCCAGGAGGTAAAGCATGAAGGCTGCCTGGTCGCTCTCACAGCATGAAGCCTGAGGAAGCAAGCTGCTTCCTCTTCCTCCCTGCTTGTGTCTTAGCACAGGTTCCCAGAGTTCCCCTCCAAGGTTGCCCAAGTCTAATTGTTTCCTGTTAGTCATTTTCCTTCCCAGGCTTTTCACTGATGCAGATTTAAATTATAATTAATTACTTTTATTAGGCAGGCTTGGAAAAATCAGTGTGTTGTTCAAAATCACCTTGGATGTCTTAAAAAGTAAACGTTGACTTCTATCCAGCAAAGCTTTAAAGAACATGCTTAGCGTCAAATCTGGGAATAGTCTTACTTACTGCATTAAGGCTGTTCTATATTTAAATATAAGCAGGTGCTTACGTGCCATATGTGTCAGGCACAAAGCAACTTCCCGTGGTGGCTAATGTGACTGAATAACACGGGGGCAGTTTGAAAAAGGGCTGAAGTCCGCAGGGGTTTTGTTCTGCAACAGAGTGACCTTCTCTGCGAGGTCCTGCCTGCAGTTTTGTGATGGATCATGAAGGGTAGAAGAGACCACCGCATCTCTCTGGTCTGCTCTGGGAAGGACCATGGGATTTCCCTGAGCTGATTCTTGCTGGGACACGTGGGGCATGTGGGCACTCGGACAGACACATACAGGGAGGAGAAGACCAGCTGAGTTTAGCAGCGTGGTTCTGGTACTGCGACTATTGCAAAGAGGCAGCAGAATTGGTGGGGGTGTGGGAAGGGGCCAGGAAGAGCAGAAGGGGATGGCTGAGAGCCCCCAGAGAAAGGACTGGAGATGCTGTTGTAGAGAAACATCCACTTGGCAGCATGGAGATCTTGTAGTGGAGACAGCATTTGAAATAGGAGGGGGGAAGGAGCATTATGTGCCTTAGATGATGTGGGAATCAGTGGGGTTGGATGGAGATAACCTTGGACACAAGGAGAAGTAAATTGCCCAGCAATGTGGAAGAAAGATAGTGCATTGAGGGAAGTGGAGAGCGTTTGATGGACGGGGATCGTGGCCTGCAGAGATAACCAGTGTTTCTTCCCTCCATGCCTAGAACGCATTGCTGCCGGCAGGGCTCAGGCAGCGGGATCAGACGCAAAAGCCACCAACTGGCCCGTTCAAAAGGGAGGAACTCATGGCCCACCTAGAAAAGCAGGCAAAGGACGTTAAAGACAGAGAAGACTTGGTCCCTTTCACGGGAGAAAAGAGAGGTATGGTCATCCTTTGTGCCACACTGGCTGCATCACGATGAAGGCACAGCGGTTGCACAGCAGAAGGGTTATGTCTGAGCCGTGTTGTTCAGCATGACTTCATTGTGACACCGTTGTGGTGGTGGATCTGCTCTCCCTGATGTCTAGCCCCAGCCCAGGCTGGCCAATAAACTGGGGTGTGCTCAAGAGGTCCATGTGCTTGCTGATCTGGGTACCACCAGATATGTTGTGAAGTGATGGACAGAGGCTGTACCACTCCACAGCCTCTTTCCATCCTCATCCCGTTGCAGCTGTATCAAGCTCTGGGGAAGACATCATCTTGTCCTTTCTTGTCCTCCCGCAAGCTCAGCATGCTGTGCTCTGTCTTCCACCATCACCTTTCATGCTCCATCCCTACACTCTGAACTTCATCTTGGTACAGAGAAGCTCCACGGCTCCCCTTAGCTGTGGTGATCCCCACAGTCCCCATCTAGTCTTCATCAGCTCTTGACAACCCCAGAACTCATTTCCCAGCCTCTGGCAGCTTCTGCACATTTTTTCCTGCACCGTACCTGGCAGTGGCTGCTGCATCCCTGCTCTGTGTGTAACCCTGGGGCCTGTGAGCAAGGGGTTTGCTCTGCCTCTTCTCTTTTGCCTCCTCCTGGCATCTCTTCCTGTTCTCCTGGGACAGGCCCTGTTATCCAGACTTCACTGCTCCCATTAGCACTCTGAATATCATCTGACATGGGATGTGGGCCCGTCAATCCTTGCCTCTGGGTTTCAGCAATTTCTCAACAGCTTCTTTCTGCTGTTGTGTCCTCCATACCATGGTCCCCCTGCAGCAGAAGATCTGGATGAATGCTGTTTGCACTGTTCCTTGCCCCATGTCGAAGAAGTAGTGCATGAGAATGTGGGCGTGTGAGCATGTTTCCTGATTGAGGTGTTCCTCAAAGCCGCCCCCTTACTGATCAACGTGCCTCTCTGAGGAAGAGCTTGCGTTAAATCTGCCCATTTAATAAAACTTCAGGTGGTATTTTTAGGGAGAAAGGAAAAAAAAAAAAAAAAAAAGAT
>VXAK01005752.1:17804-29431 GCA_013399435.1 Arenaria interpres | reverse complement strand
AATTGAGTGCTATCAGGAAAAGAGATTTCACAACTTCAGACGTACCCCAGCCCAGCATTGGCTACCTGCCTGGCTAGCCCAGAAGGTAGTAGCAGTGCTCTGCAGGAAATGGAGGTATTTCAGGCATTTTGAGACTTCGGTTTCTGGTCTGAGCTAACCATATTTCAATCTGATGGGATCTCAGACACATTAAACATCTTTTCACTTGTAACACGCTGTTGAGCGAAGACACTACTTACACTGACTGTGAGCCAGAGACAGCAAATTATATATTCACAGTTGTGGCAGAGCTGGAAATACATCACCCCATTTGCAGTTTGGAGGGTGATTTACCAGTTTGCCATGGGAGCTGCTCTCCCTGGCCATGCTGCTGGACAGGGTAGGAGTTGGTGTGTGTGTACCTGCTGTATATATTATCGTGTATAATGCTGTTTGCATGCACCATTTAATTTCAAGTTCAAACTTGTAATACAGCGCGGCTGAGGTAGGAAGCTTCCTAAAACTATCAACCCAGAAGTTTCAATGACAGTGCGATGTCAAAGGGAGTTACCGTGTGACGGCAGAATTAAGTTTGCCCTGTTTTTCCTATTCCCTGCTGAACTGACCAGATGGCATATACGGTTTGCCGTGTGTCTGATGGGACAACAGTTCTGGGTCTCTGCACCAAGCCAGAGCTGAAGGGACCAGCCCAACGGGGACATGTAGCTGCGCAGTACCCAGAGGGTGCCTGGCCCTGCAGGCACACATGATGCTCTGACTATTTTTGCGAGAGCAGCTGTGTCCCAGGAGGCAGATTCCTGCCCTCTTTGCCGGGGCGGCCGGAGATGGGCCCTTCTGCAAAAGGCTGTTTATAGCAGACGCCGCTTCTTAGCAGGGGGGGAGCCCGAAACGCAGTTGCTTCTTCCCTGAGGCTAAATTTAGCCGCTTCTGTTTTCTGCACATCCCTGAGCAGCAGGATCTTTGTTTCTCCCCTTTGGTGCCGCTGACTCTGGTTTCAGAGATGGAGAGGGGACAAAAATAGTCCTGGCTGGCATGCGGGGCAGAGAGCTTTGCGCTCGCTATCTCTCTGCAGTGACCCTGGGCTATTTCAGGGGAGGGGAACTGATCCCAAATCCTCTGAGATCCCTCCTCCCGCCCGGCAGCAGCGCTGGATTTACCCACCAGGCTGCTCCCTGCCAAGCACCATGATCTGTTAAAACACCACAAGCCTCTCTCTTTTCTTAGGTGCCCTACTGCGAAATCTCAGACCTGACCCCTTCAGCCTCCACAGAGAGACCCGCCTGCCCGTTGGCGGTGCGAGCGGTTCGGAGCTGGGAGCAGCCACCCAGGGCCATGAACCCTGTCCCCTGCCTGCCACCCCCCACACCTCCCTGGGGCACAACCAGCTCCAGCAGAGACAGGGAGGTGGCTCACCCGGTGATCATCCTGGGCATTGGGACGGGGGAGTGATGGGGGGCCCACGGCATTCATGGAATCATAGAATTTTCTAGGTTGGAAGGGACCTTTCAGATCATTGAGTCCAACCATCAACTTAACACTGACAAAACCACCACTAGACCATGTCACTAAACAGCACTTCTACCTGTCTTTTAATACCTCCAGGGATGGTGCCTCTACCACTTCCCAGGGCAGGCTGTTCCAATGCTTGGTAACCCTTTCGGTGTAGAAATTTTTCCTAATATCCAATCTAAACCTTCCCTGGTGCAACTTGACGCCATTTCCTCCTGTCCTGTTCAGAGCTGGGTTGGAGCTGCATCACTCGCTGTGCAGCCCCTTGCCCATGTGGGCAGCCCCCCACTTCGGAAAAGGCCATGAGTGAGCAGCTGAGATGGCAGCTTTGCTTCACCAGCTGTACCTGTGGCTTTGCACCTCCGAGTTGTAGGGAAAAAGCCTGTTCCTGGGCCTGTTGCTGCTCCCGGGAGATGGAGCATGGAGGTGTCCCATCTGGCATACCCTTTGTGTCTCTCCCCCCTGCCCTACTGTCCTCTGCAGTGATGCTGAGCCAGACCAGCTGCCCCACGGCTGCTCCTCCCTGCATCCCGTCTGCTCTCTGGATGGCTGACTGCTACCCCTGCCTGCTGCCAGACCCCCTCCACCACCTCCTTCCCACCCCCTTTTGACTCCTGTGCCATCTGCCCTGCCACTGTGCATTCGGAGCTGTCTCAGGAGCAGGACCCATCTTGCACAGTGCTGGATCCCAGCCACTGGCCTCTCTTGGTCCACGTGGGCGCTGGCAAATCTCCATCGCTTTTATGCAGCCTTCAGAGAAGTGAAGTCTCCTGCAGGGCCAGGCTGTGCGTGGCTTTCTGAGTGCTGTGTGCTGAGCAGTCATCGTCCTGTGCAGACATACTACTGGGCTTTTGCAGATGCAGCCCTTCAAGCTGGTGGAGTCCAGCTCCACAGTTGGAGGTGTCTGGCAGGTGCCTCCTGGCTCACCTCACAGCAGGGCTCAGACCCCAAGCTGATGGGAAAGGGTTCAGTGTCTCCTCTGGTTTTCCTCTAGGTCCTTGTGCCCCCTCTGTCCTTTCCACTGTGCAGATCTCACCCCACAGAAACACATCTGCAGGGCTCTCTGTGAAGCAGGTGCTACAGCCATGCTGAGAGTGACCTCACTTTGCATTTACAGGAAAAGCTTGGATTCCCAAGCAGAAGCCCATGGATCCTGTTTTGGAAAGCGTGACTCTGGAGCCGGAACTGGAGGAAGCCCTTGCTAATGCCTCCGATGCAGAGCTCTGTGACATTGCTGGTAAAACAGTTTCATGTGAATTGGGGGGTTCAGGTTGCTTGACTACTAGCTTCTTCTTGTTTGTTCTTTTGTGGGAAATAAGCTGTTGAGCTTTTTGATGTTTATCTGAGTGCTGACAGTTGTGACAGGATTTATTTCTTTGTTAAAAAAGAAGTGTATATTTAGAGTTACTCTCAGCCCATGTGATTTAATCAGGAGCATGGACCAATGCTGAGGAGGGAGAAGAAGGATTTATCGAGGGAACAGAGTGTGCTGTTTGATCTCTTCTCCTGTCTCTGCCACTGAATCTTGCAAATTGCAGCCCGTCACCTTCAGCAGCATGGCTTTCCTCAAGCCAAACTTCTATCTAGGAAGCAGTCGAGCAGACGCAGTGAGAATGATTTCTGGTGCCAACCTATTAAAGGAGCTGTTAGGTTAGACAGTCTTTCAATGGACACTCAGGGCTGCTGTTTGTTAAAGAGCTTTTCCCAACACACTTTAAAGCTAAGGATTTCTTGCAATTTGTGCAGTTGGTCATATGGCAAAAGCACCACCCCTTTGGTGCTTTAACGAGCTCATGTGTCCCCTGCTGGTCCAGCAGTCAATGAGTATTTCAGTGCTACTGGCTTCTTCTTCCAGACCTGTCTCCTTCAGATTTCCACACTCCGTAGCAGTATCCTCCTTGCCAGAAGTCTGTAAGATAGCCTGTAGAATAATCGCACCAACTAGACGTCCTCTACGTAATAATAGCATATTCTGGCTTAGAAATGTGTTTCTGCGTTAAGGCTTCCAACATATGTACCCTGGCCAAGCACTGCATCTCTGGATTTTGCTTTTTTACAGCACTCCTAGAGTCCTATAAAGCCCTATGCTATAAAATCTGCCTTTCTAAGGTCCAGATCTGCGCAGCGATTACTTTCACAGAGAAATACTGTTCGGGGCAGCTCATTCTGCAACTGTTGGGAGAATACACTTGAAGTGGCAGCAGGAGAACTGATGTGATACAAGCTGTGCTGAAATCTCAATATTGACAGCCTTGCTTTTCTGAGTTTGCTAAGGCTGTGAAACAACTCCTGCCCACTTAGCAGAGCTCGTTGTCAGCCGTGATGTATTGGGTCCCTTCCTTGGCATGGCCAGTAGGATAGCTCTTGTGGGTGACTCCCAGCAAGTCCTGGAAGAGCTCCCATGCCTCTGTCCATGCTCTGGGTATTCACAGCCCTGGCTGGTGGAGAGATTTTGTTGGCAGAGTAAGCTGTGTTTGGGGGGTGTGCGTGTCTCCAAAATGCTGAACCTGCAAATCACTTTTTCCGAGCTGTGATGCACTCCTGAAAACTTCAGCTGTGAGTAGAGGGCAGAGGAAAGGGCCAGCTGAAACACAAACGAGCAAATTCGAAGTGCCCAGCCTTTCAGACCTTTGAGCCCTGTTGTGTGTTTATGGCAGGCAGGGGGTTTGGTCCCCGCTTTGTATGTTGTTCTGTGCTTGCACAGAGGAAGGTAACGTGCTACAGATCCCCATCCTGGGGGAGCACAGCACATGTGCATCTTTTCCTGGCTTTGAAGCCTGAAATAACTCAAGTCGTGTTCTCCTTTTCTTTTTCTGCAGCCATCCTTGGCATGCACACCTTGATGAGCAACCAGCAGTACTACGAGGCTCTGGGGAGCAGCACCATAGTCAACAAAGAAGGGCTCAACAGTAAGTGATTTGGAGTGCTTGCAGGCTGAAGTGTTTGGCTTTGGAGCTGCTAGCAGAGGCAAATCATAGAATCATAGAACGGTTAGAGTTGAAAGGGACCTTAAAGATTATCTAGTTCCAACCCCCCTGCCATGGGCAGGGACACCTCCCACTAGACCAGGTTGCCCATAGCCCCATCCAGCCTGGCCTTGAACACCTCCAGGGATGGGGCATCCACGACCTCCCTGGGCAACCTGTTCCAGTGTCTCAGCCCCCTCACAGTAAAGAATTTCTTTCTAGTATCTAATCTAAATCTCCCCTCTTCCAATTTAAAACCATTGCCCCGTGTCCTGTCACTACACTTCCTGACAAAGAGTCCCTCTCCAGCTCTCCTGTAGGCTCCCTTCAGATATTGGTAGGCTGCTGTGAGGTGTCCCCAGAGCCTTCTCCTCTCCAGGCTGAACAACCCCAGCTCTCTCAGTCTGTCTTCACAGGGGAGGTGCTCCATCCCTCTGATCATCTTCATGGCCCTCTGCTGGGCTCTGAAGTGGGAATTATTTTTAGGCTGAAGGTTGGAGCCATGAATGTCAGAGCAGCCTGTGGTTGCTGGGGCTGTCTGTGGTCGATCCTTGCCCTGTGCAAGCCAGTGTGGTCTCAGCTGCTGCCCTGGTGCTGTCCTAGTGCAGGCAGTGTGCCCTCCATCACCCCATTTTGGACCCCAAGAGCACGCAGCAGAAGCCACCGGCTGTCCCACGCTGGTTGGCCCCAGCACCGGGCAGCGTTTCTGGGTGCATGAGCACAGATGGAGCTGACAAGCACGTGTTTGGTCTCACATCATGTGTGTGTTTGTCAGCTCATGCTTCCCTCTCCCAGCACTGCTTCTGGAAGGGGAGAAACACACCTGGAGGGAACACGACTTTGCTCAGGGTGCTTTCGGTTTCACCTGTCTTGCTCTTCACTTGCAGGTGTGATCAAGCCCACACAGTACAAACCTGTTCCTGATGAGGAACCGAACTCAACGGATGTGGAGGAAACTCTGAAACGAATACAAAGTAATGATCCTGACCTTGAGGAAGTCAACCTTAACAATATTATGGTATTTGCTCTTTTCTACTCTCCTCTCTTCAATAACACAACCAACCATTTCATACCCAGAAGGCAGAGACCAGGTCTGTTTTGCTGCACAGAGCAATACCATAACACTGTGTGTAGCCAGACAAGAAACACCAGTGCTTCCCATCTCCGTTTTGGGCAGTTGTTACCTCCTGTGGGACAAAGCTGTGGGACTGGTAGTGGATAGACTCCTGTAGGCGCCTGGAAGAGCAGAGCTGTGCTGAGGGTAGTCTGGGAGGCTCATCCGTCTCCAGCCTGCCTGGTTAAAGGCATTCTAGATGGCTTTAATGGTTTAGTTAGACACATTAGCTGTTTATGTAAGTTAAAATGGTGGGAGGAAAAAGGCTTCATAATCCTGACACTTGCTGTGAAAATATGAAGAAACCTTCCTTCTTGCAGCTAGTCCTGTCCATCTTCCACCCATCCTTTTTGTGGGTCTTCTTCACTTCTCGTAGAAAGCAAATCAGGACACAGCACCACTTCTTGTGTTGCCTCTGGGACACATACACATACTAAGGAATACGGTTTCAATCTGTCCTCACTGACCAGGACCCAGGGACCAGGACCTCCAGGACCCTCAGCCAATGGGGTCTGTTAATAATGACATATTAAAATAGCAACAGTGTGGTTACCTGCACGTGCACATTAAAAACACTTGTGCCCTGCCACCTGCACCTTTCTGTAACTAACGGATTTTTACTTTCATGTATTTGGTTCTGGCTAGTGACCCTGAATGTCCCTTGAGGACACCAAGCTGAAGATCCTGGCAGGCAGGCACTTTTCTTGTGTCTCGTAATGTTGAGCCACAGTTTGGAGAGCTGGGGAGTGGCGGTGGACGTGGTAAGCTGCTGGACTCCGTATTGTGGCTCTGCAGATGGCCTTGACTGTAAATGATTCCACATGGTGGGATCCAAACGGAGAGGCAAGAAGTCCAAGCTGAAGATACCACTTAAAATTTTAGACTGGTGAAAACTTGTGCATCTGAAAAGGGTATCTAAAGTGCTTTATAAGTGAAAAATACCCATTTTGTAGGAACTCGGAGTAAGCGGCATGGATATATTTTCTGGACTGAGAGCTAGCATGGCAAATATAAGCCTGAAAGATGCTGTGTAAAGCAGTCAGAGATGTCTGTAGTTTGCACTACAGGGAGATAATTTCAGGGTTTTCTGGATCAGGCCCAGTAGGTGGAGATCTTCCTGAACATGACATGAATGTTGCTCGGTGCTGTCACTTGTATTAAAATGCGCAGGAGCAGCGCTTTGTAGGCTCATGGATCCTAGTTACATACATCCCCACAACACCTGCGCTTATGAGTAGCTGAGTTTCTGGGTGATTAAATTAAACAGCAGAGACATTGCAGCTTCAAACCAAGGCAGTGAGCTATCAGCAGAGTGGGAAATAGGAAGAAGAGATTGCCATGCTCCTTGGGCCATGCTGATTATAACAAGAGAACTTGTAAAAACATTTATTGACCCCTTCCTAAATTGCTTCGGTGCATTTGGTGATTTGACCTTGATAGGAAATTTTAAGTATTGTTTAAATGCATTGCACATTCCTTCATACAGATGATGGCCTAGCACAGGCTTTCTGCATTTCTTTTCACAGAATATTCCCATACCAACTTTAAAAGCTTTTGCGGAAGCGCTGAAAAATAACACCAATGTGAAGAAGTTCAGTATAGTTGGGACACGGAGCAACGATCCCGTTGCTTTCGTAAGTACTGTTGGTTCATCGTCACAAAGTTGTGACAGGAGCTGCTCTTGGGCAAGGTATTTTCGGAGTTGCTGACTGACTGCTTTTGCACCTTACGGTGTGTTTGGCATGTTCTGCACCTCTGGTGTTTGGTGCAGGGGCTCCATTTTCAGCAGTGCTAGTGAAAGCCAGCGAGACAGGCTTTGGTTCCTTTGCTTCCTTTTTCAGCTGCGGAGATTTCAGGACACAATCATAGAGTCATAGAAGGGTTTGGGTTGGAAGGGATCTTAAAGATTGTGGAGATCCAACCCCCCTGCCATGACCAGGGACACCTCCCACTAGTGCAGGTTGCTCAAAGCCCCATCCAGCCTGGCTTTGAACACTTCCAGGGATGGGGCATCCACAACTTCTCTGGGCAACCTGTTCCTGTGTCTCACCACCCTCACAGTAAAGAATTTCTTCCTAATATCTAATCTAAATCTCCCCTCTTCCAATTTAAAACCATTGCCCCTTGTCCTGTCACTATATGCCCTTGTAAAAAGTTCCTCTTGAGCTTTCTTATAGGCACCCTTTAGGTACTGGAAGGCTGCTATAAGCTCTCTGGAGCCTACTCTTCTCCCTCCAGGCTGGACCACCCCAATATCAACAATCCTGGAATTGATGCAAACAATCCTTTAATTCCATTTGGTCTCGTATTCACCCTCAAGGATCTCCTGGAGAAGGAGCAGGATACAAGAGCTGACTTCTGAGTGGCATTTTGTAAAAGCAGTTTGTGTCTCTCGATTTACCCTGCATCAGGGCCACCCCATTTGTGCCGGTGGATATGCTGCTGTGTGCACACCCGTCCCTCCCCTCGCACACGTCTGCTCCGGCTCTCCTTCGCGTATTCCTTTGTGCAGACCTGTGCTGCAGCAGGACTCTGCATTTCTGCTGTGTGTGGCCTGTCTGGGTGACAAAGGGACTTTCTGGCTGCTGTGAATGGTCTTAAATATTTATCAGTGGGGATGCAGAGGGGCTGAGCATTCTGCTTGGCCCTCGTGCTGCCTACTGGGTTGCATCCTTTGCATACTCCTCCAGCACCACTGCAGCCAATTTTATGCTTTTTTTCACCCAGGCCATGCACATGTGTGCATGCTGGTTTCCTGTTAGAAAAGAACCTTCTTCTTGGAGGGTGAGTACAGCCCTCGCATTATTTCAGGCACGCTGGACTGGGGAAGCAGCCTGTGCAGGCAGCACTGGTGCTGTTTGAGGGCCAGCAGGGCACTGTGCAAGGATAGGGGAGCTGTGGAGCTGTGCCACTTGGGCATCACCTTCTGGCCTTTCTGTTTCATGATGTAGACGGGTCCTTCCATGCAGCATATGAAATAAAATCATCAGATCAGGTTGAGAGGGTTGGGAGTGTGTCAGCCCACTTCTGGTCTTACCCACTGGGGAAAGAAAAAGTGTTTAATACGGCTGTGATGCCACTCGGGAAGACGTCTTGGACACGGAGAATGCCGTGTTGCTCAAGACAGATGCTCCTCTCTCTGCCTGTGGTGACGGGAAGCATCTCAGCCCTGCGCAGAAGGAGCAGCGAGGCAGGGAGCTGATCAGGCAGGAGGCAGGGCAGACACCGGCCAGCATCCCTGGCATCACCATGCTGGCTTTAGGAGACGGACAGATGAAGCTGTCATGGGGCAGCCGCAGGTGTGGACTATCGCCTTCTGCGGTGGCCCCAAGGGTTTGTCCATACGAGGTTTTGCTGTGGCCTCCAGCATGCTCAGGTTCAGGAATTCCCCTGCAACAGTGGGGGGACCTCCTTCACCCCCCACAGGGCTCTCCCATATGGTTGCAGGGAAACTGCTCGTCACACAGGGTCCTCCCGGTGTCCTCTGGAGGCAAGGGGAGCTGAAGCCCTGCTGCGCTGGGGTGCTCTGCTCCTGCCTGTCTCACCACCCACCTCCGCCCGCAGGCACTGGCAGAAATGCTGAAGGTCAACAGCACACTGAAGAGCCTGAACGTGGAATCAAACTTCATTTCTGGGTCAGGGATCCTGGCTCTCGTGGAAGCGCTCCAGGGCAACACATCACTTGTAGAGCTGCGCATCGACAACCAGGTAAAGCAGGAGCTCTGACCAGCTGAACGTGTCCTGGTTGTGGGAAGTTGAGTGGCTGGTCAAGGTGGAGGGTGGCAGCCCACCACCACTGCCTTTCAGCCCTTCGTTTCTGCTGCAGTTCCTGGACAGTATCTGCGCCTTCCTACAGCAATTAACAAAGGCTGGGGACCATGAGTAGCTTTCCATGTTCCTGGTGCTGCCAGATGATGCACCTGGCCAATATCACACCTTGCTCCAATCTGTTGTGGGCGCTTAAATAATACTATTTAGTAAAACTGAATTTTTTGCTACAGTGCAAGGGAGAGAGAAGGAGAGCTCCACGGTGCACAGTGGTATGGATGCCATGGCAAGTTTAGCTCCCCAGAAACCCAGGGGGTAGTAGCAAAGCAGCTGAGATATGGGGAGCTCAGGAACGAGTGACTAGGAGTTCAAAATCATCATTTCTCCAGATGTCTCTTAGCTGCAAATCTGCCCAAGATGGAAAGTTTTTGGGCAAGAGTCCTTGTGGGAATGTCTGCTGGGAGAGTTGGAGCCACTCAGTTGTGCCAGGAACAGGCCAGAGGCTTGTTTCACCAGCTCCAAGTCAGAGCTGCCAAATGGGCCAATGGGTCCAAAGAAGGAGGGAAGGGGAGGAGATGTCAGATCTTAAGTGCTTGCTCTGAATCACCCTCTGACCTGACCTGCTTGCTTTTCTGTCTGTTTTCAAAAGAGCCAGCCCTTGGGCAACAAAGTAGAAATGGAAATCGCGAACATGTTGGAAAAAAACACCTCCCTGCTGAAGTTTGGGTACCATTTCACTCAGCAAGGTCCCCGGCTCCGCGCCTCCAACGCCATGATGAATAACAATGACCTAGGTGAGTGGGGCTGGCTGCAGGCCAGCCAGCATGGGAAGGTCCTGTGGGCAATTCCTGGTGGGAGAAGGGCAGAGCTGCTCACTTGAAGGCTCTGGTGGATGGGTTTGAATTAGAAACCACCTCTTGAAGGGCCTGATGATGCCTTGCCCCTCAAGGAGGGAGGCAAGCCTTCACTGACTGGTTCTCTAAGGCAGCTGCTGGTGGTCCGGGCAATGGGTTGTGCTCCAAACCTGGAGGCCCTGGGCAGCTAGAAGTCCCAGAAGAGGCAGCATTTTTGGCAGTAACTGTGGGTCTTGTTGGGAAGGGGAGAGACCTGCTGAACGTGTCCCGGTGTGGCATGTGCTACAGCGTTATGAGCTGCCAGCACTTGTGAGTCCTGCCAACTGCTTGTCTTCCTCCCGCTTCATTCCCGCTGTAACGAGGAGATGAAAAGCAGCAGAGTTGAACTTTGATGGCAGTGGGACTTGGCCTGTTCCCTCCAGTGAAACCAACTGGAAGTGTTTCTAGGGAGAGGTGGGAAGCCACATGCTTTGAGTTACCTTTGTACCCTCAATGAAGCAAAATGTGGGCAAGCCTGCAAGCTGCTGTTTCAGCCCATGCATGCGGCAGAAGCTTCCCATGGCTTGGCCACAAGTGGCTGTAGAGCCCTGGAAACAGGTCCAGCAGAGCAGTATTGAACAGAGCCAACGTACCAGCCACGGCTAGACTCAAGGGCTCCTGAGTGCATGGGCAGGGTGGTTGCAAACAGGACAGGGCCAAACTCCTTCTCAGCAGATGATAAATCCAAGAGGAATAAGGAAAAGTTTGCAGATTGTCCTTTTTTTTGTTTTGTTTTTGCATTAGGAAGAACCCCTTCCCCAGGAGGGTGGGGGTTTGCAAGACTTGGAGGGACAGAGCCAGCGGCTGGGCTGACCCGGTGCTGGGCAGAGCCCCACTGCCAGAGGGAAGTGGGGCTGGAGGCTCCCGGGGACACCCCCTCCACCACCAGAACTGCTGGGTTCTGCCAGACGCATCTGGGGAGCAGGGGCTAACAGGCAGGGCCCCAGAAAACACCCAACGAGTAAATGCCAGCTCTCAAGAAACAGGGGGAAGCCGGAACCGCGTATTTTAATCTGCCTATGGTTCACCACAGGCAGGCTCTTCTGCCCCTTGATGAATCAGGTTTAAAAGCCACAGAAAAACAGCTTTAAGTAGCTGCCATATTTAGAGAGATGATAAATATTGTGTTTGTTGTTTGTTTTTTTTTTTTTAAATAATTAAAAAATATCAATCTTGCTTCAGCCAGTACCATGCTCCTGGGAAGCACATCCAAGCATAGAGGTGTGTGCCAGTTCTTCAGTGACCACACAGAATACACAGTATTACCGTTCACTGCGTATTTATTCTGCCTGCGGCTGCATTCCCAGTCGCTGGAGAGCTGCACCAGGAAAGGCTCACTATTTTCTGTCCTTTGGAACAGAGCAAGGGTTTTCAGGA
>VXAK01005752.1:3273-16172 GCA_013399435.1 Arenaria interpres | reverse complement strand
GATGCTTTGGCCAAAGCCAGATTACAGAGGCAAAAGGTGTGAAATATAATTGACGGTAGAATAAGGGAGGTAAGGCTGAAAGCAAGCTTCTGGCCTTAAAAATTCGTAAGGACAGAAACCTCATCTTACCTTCCTTGATTTTAAACTGTGTAATTCCTGCTACTATGCTGTTCCTTTCCTGGCAGAAAGCGCATCTCTCAGCTCCTTTCCACAGCGGGTAAGCCAAGCCTGCCATCCACATCTTCCCCTTGCCATCACTGACTCCTCTTCCTCTTCTTTTCCAGTGAGGAAGAGAAGACTCGCAGAGTTGAACGGGCCTATTTTTCCCAAGTGCAGAACTGGAGTGTAGTTCCTGGCTGTGGAGGTCATTCCCGGTGATCTGCGCTGCACTGTGGAAATCTAAAGGCAACAAGTGCCTTGACAGAGTATTTGTGGTGCCTCGGTTCTGTTTTATGCACTAACAGTTTAAATTAACTAGTGGCTGTAGTTGAGGGTTTTATCCAGTAGGACTGTTGATGTTTTCTGTAGAGCTGGAAACTATTCAAGCCAATTTTATGCAACCTCAGTTTAGAGTACATCCCAGTGTAAAAGTGACTTTTAATTAACCTGGGACCTGATTTTTCTATAAACTTCCTGCACGGTGTTTCATACAGTTAGGATGTGGTATGCATGAGTGAAAGATACAGCTGTTTAACACAAATTATAGAAGTATTAAAAAAATACTTTATTTTTTTTTTCCAAATTGATCTCAAGTAACTATAGAGGAGCAACTACTTTAACAAGCACTTCTACTACCCGGAAACATGGCTAATTTCAAGAATTGTGAATTACAATTTTTTACCAACATTTGCTGAGTCAGTTAGTTGGAGATGCTGTTTCAAATGCATCCCTGTGTTTCTTAGAAAAAAACTGATCTCCACCCCCTGATTAAATGGAACTTAAGGCCACCAATTATAAAACAGAGCCTCAAAAACTGAGCGGTTTAGGATAGGTTAATATCTTTCTATGCTATGCATGTCTGAAGAAAACCAGCACCCCTAGAGATGTGATGCAAATCCTAACCCCACAGAGGTGGCCAAACTCGTCAGCAAACCAGAGAGAGCCCTCTCTTCTAATCCCTGCTCCCTTCAGCTTCCTAATGTTAAAACCGTGACTCCAGATACTCACTGGAAACAAGTCAAATTTTCTCTCAATGACCACATCCATTAATTACATTTTGTTCTGCTAGGGATTGTTTCTTTTACTGCCATCCCTGATGTCTGCATAAACGCAAGGATAAATGCTGTGCCCTAGCAAAGCCGTTCAGTGAAACACCCCAGCCCCAAACTGACACTGCCTATAGTCTGCCAGCTTTGTGTCAGACAGTTCCACCACCCATTATCGAGCCGGGGAGGAACTCCCCGCAGGCTTGCGTAGCTCCCAGACATGCCGTGGACTGGACCCAGCACTATCCCACCCAAAACTCCTGCTACTAACGTGGGTGGGATCCTGCTGGGTGGGAAGAGTCTCCTGGCAGAAGCCTTGCTCTCCTGAAGCCTTATTCTTGGTCTGATGACTACGTGTCCTAGAAAATGTTCTCACTTGCTAGAAATCTGTCTGTACGCATCTGTTAAGAGTGAAGTTTTGCAGCCTTTTACACATATTCCAGCAGAAGTCCCACAGATCTCTTCAGAGCTTGGGCACAAATACTGCACATGATTTAGCTCTGCCCAAATGAAGCAGAGAAACACTATACTTTCAGCAATGTGGGGATAAGTATTTGTTGCTCTTCAAATCTTAATAAATGCACCTGTGGTGTCTAATAAAATGCTTTGCTATAGCTTCTTCCTTCTTCCCTGCAAGTTCTGTATCGAAAAATGAAAAGCATACTAAAGAAAAATAATTTAAAACATTTAAAAAAAAAAAAACAAAAAAAAAAGAAACTGGCAGACAGCCTCTTTCAACGAAGACTTCAGAATGGTCAACTAAATCATCAAACCAGAGCCACACAGTTCCAGGTGAGCCATCCACTCCGATTTGCATGGTACGAGCTCAGCTCTTCCATTGGCTTTAGAGGAACATTAATACATCTCATCCTGGGAAATCCTGATGCTGGTAAGAAACCTAGACACGCAAGGAGATGCATCTGCAGAGCAGGGAGCACTATCGTGGCTACTACCAACAGCGTATTTTCCTGAATGGAAAAAAAAAAGCCCTTAAAAAAAAAAGCAAAAAAAGCAAGAAGCTTCTTGCATGTTTCACTGTAGCAGCATCCTAATTAACCACGCAGCCCACAAGTATATTAAGCTGGCAGGATCAGTCCGGGTTCCTCAGCTGATCCTTACAGAGCCTCTTTGCTGAAAGATGCATGTGAGAGCTGAGAGGCTCCAGGCTTTGTGGTAAAAGGCATCAAGCTGTGCAGCCATGGACCTACAAAATGATGATATTTAGGAGCAAATGGATCACTGTTTGTCCCAGCACCTCTCCAGGAAAAGGGGGAAAAGCCATCTGCTGCTGAGTGCAGCATCTGGCATTCACAGCCAATCCTTCTTAACTCTCATCTCTCCTGCAGCTAATGTGCCTCCTCTCAGGCATTACCACTGAGGTGCCCGGATCCCACCATGCAGCATTTCACATGGCACGTCCTTACTTGTACTAATCTGACAAAACTAATCCAGAAGCCAGGATACAGAAGCTGCTTATGGGCTAACTTGCACGAAGGAGGCTGTCTCTTAACCCCCTCTTCCCTCTCTGCAGCAGGGGGAACCTGGCTTTATGGGCCTCCATCTGTACGTCTCAAACCCTTCTCCCTTGCCTTAGTGCAGCAAGGACCAGATGAGGCCCCATGGATGCCCTCTGCCTTTGAGGTAGAATATCCAGCTACCAGGAGCATTGTACCTTGTAGTCAGGTCTACCATGGGGCAGACAGTTAGCTAGGTTTCAGCATTTACCTCTGCAGAGTGAAGCACCTCCAGCATAACAGATGAAGTGTATTTGTGCAGTACTTTAAAAATTATGATGGAAGCACTAAAGGTTATTTATCATCTCTTAGGAGTTTCAGAAGTTTACATATAAAATATAGTTGTTGCCATTCTGTATTGATAAGTGATATAGAAACAGCCTTCCAAATAGACTGCAGTGTTCCAGACTTGCTGATAAGAATGAATTATAAAACTCTATTCTTTTTAGCCTAATGCACGAAGAAAAGAGAGAGTATAATATGCAAGTTGGGGCACTCCCATCAGTGCTGTAGACCAGGCTTGCAAGTAGAGCTTGCCTGTTTTTCCACAAATATTCCAGTCCTCAAAAGCACAGAGGTTAACTGGTCAGCAAAGCTTGGGAGGCAAGATGCCAAGGGACCATGGGTGCTGAAGAAGTATACTGATGGGAATTTTCCAATTTCTACTCCAGTATGGACTGTGCACAGATCTACTGTTAACTAACATTCTAGAAAGATTCCCAGATGAGACATTGGTAAGTTTCAAAGTCTTGATTCATGAAAGGAACGGTAAAAAAGACAGTTGCTGAACCGTTGATTTCAGGGTAGCAATACTGGAGGTCAGAAGAAATGCTAGCCGTGGCTTTAATGGAACCAACACCCATGTCTTGAAGTTGTTAGTCAAGCCAACAATGGGGCCTTGCTGAATCCAAAGCACTGTGGGAGAAAGTTACAATCTGTATGAAAATAACATTGCCCTAACTGTCAGTAAGCAACTGCAGAAACCTGAGTAAACTCTTTTCTTGCTTTTAAAAGCAGTTGCCAGTAAAAAAACCCAACAAACCAAATTTTGATTTCCTAATGACTAACTACTATTTAGTACCAAGAATGACAGTAAGTTTCAAAGACATATTTTCAGTCAAGACACATCTTCTACACTATTAATAAAACCTTTCTGTACATTCTACAGCATCAGGCACACAAAGCAGCAGGCAGAGAAGTATTCTGAGCTCATATGCTGTGGATCCCCTCAAATTCAAAGACAATTTCTCCACTAATAGGAGTTGGAAATTGCATAAACATCTCACAGCTTTTGAAAAACTCAACCCACATTTACAAAGCACAAATTATCCCCAAATCTTGAATTATTTAACTCGGATAAAGGACCTTGCAGTTTCCTTGTAGCTGTTGCTGACATTTATACACACGTGTCAGCATCGATTCCAGTGCCATAATGCTGGTATTTTGACAGGCTCTGTGCTCCCCTCTCCGTGTGTTTCAGTTTCAAAAAGCTTCAAGCTGTCGGATTTTTCTAGTGCAAGCAGAGCTGAGCCCTGGATATTTCACGTACTGAAAAGCTGGGGGAAACAACAGTTCCTGGGGAGACAGAGCATTGGAATGAGAATGACTTTTGCTGTTCATCCTACAGGTCACACACACAGGTACGGCTGAACAGATGGTATCTGTGGGTCCTTACGCTGCCTTCAGCCAGTTTTACAGAGGAGTCAAGTTGGTGACTTCAGGTAACTTGCTTCTCAATGGTATAAAGCAAGAGATGCAGGCAGATGGCGTGTACGTGGAAAACGTCTTCAGCTCTAATCTGGTCACGTACCCACACCCAACAGATACATCTGTGGTTTTCATACCCAAGCACTAGCTACTGAAGCAAATGCATGATCAATGGAGAGGCGGGACAGATCCATCTCCACACAGGAGGAAGATAATGGAATTGTTCTTATGTCCCTTCAGTTTCTTTTGAATTGTGAGCAGCTGTGTCCTAACACACATACTCTGCTCCAAAATCCCCATGGCAAAGGCCAGGCTACAGGACTGTACCCAGGGAGAGGAATCCTGTAGTGCTGGTGACGGGTTGGGCATGCTGGTAATGTGCAGTCAAGTAATGGATGGTTCTGAGGGCATACAGGAGGCTTAAAGGCAGCGTATGAACAAGACTTTGCAAGCCAACGCATTTTCCTGATTTCCAAACCTAACTGAGTAACAGATGGGGATCTGGTTGTAGAAGCCCTTCGCATTAGCACATGTCAGATTAGCTAATGAAAGAAACTGCTTAATCTTTTCCTGCATCCAGCGTCCTTTGCGAGACGTGTTCAATTGGTACCCTTGGCCGTCTCCATGTACATTCACACTCCTCCTTAAGCGTCTCTCCTGAAGCCCTTGAAGTCACCTTGAGCTCCTTCTCTTGACAAACAGGACAGCAAGCTGTAAGACCTTTGTTGCGACAACTTGGACATGTCAGGACAAGCTGCCGGCAGTGCTGGCTGGAACAAAGTTTATACTGGTCCCACAGTGTCCCACAGTATCTGCATGCTGGAGGGAGTAGGAAAAGAAAAAGTTAACACCAACATGCCCCATCTGTCCCCCTTGCAGGCTATCTATTGTCTTCCAGCTTTTTAATTCCTGCTTTAGCTTCATCTTCCAGAACCTAGTTCATTTTTAAACTTCCCTTTTGATGTAAAAAACTTAGAACAGCTGTCTCTCAGGAAAAGGAAAAAGTGCTCAGTAGTGCTTCCTCTAGTTCTGATTAGGCAGATTTAAAGATTCTTGCTGCCAAGAGAAGAAGAAAGATATGCTGGTGGTAATTAAATCAGTACGCAGGAATGTTGCCTGCTGGGGAAAGAGGTGCCATGGGACTTCCTCCCACCTAAAAACAAATAGATTGTCCAGGTGGGGTGTCAGTTGCAGTCCTGGTAGAGTCTTTCCACAACATCAGACAGGTTTGAACCCTTTAACTGAAAGCTACAGCCCAATTTAGCTGTACCGTCAAGAAGATGCCTACCCCAACACTTCCCCTTGAAACTTCTGTAGGGGTAGCTCTGATGTATCCAGAGTGTGTTCTGTTTCTACACCAAGCCAGGCACCTTCAAGTTGTATATGGTAATTGCAGAGAACGAATAGGAGGTTATGATTAAAGAGTTACCCACTCAGAGAAAAAACAGCACTGCTTCCTAAAGAAGGCTAGAGCCAAATTCCATCTATTTGTACTTGGCAACTGAGAAGAAGAAAACAGGTATTTATTTCATTTGCAGTATCTGAAGAGTGACCCCAGCCAGAAGACCAGGCAATGTTCTTAACAACTTCAGCTAGAGGTCACTGAAATTTTACAGGCTACAGGAACTTGTAAAGCATGAAAATAACAAAGTGCTGTAGAGCTTAGTGCCACTACTCTCTCAGTGCTTAGCAGCCTGTGCTGATGTTCTGTGAGATTACTGGAGCAGAGAACAGCTGACAGCAGAACTATTTAACGCTCTGGTCACTTGGCCAACCACAGTCTGATCAGCACTGTGGGCAACAAGTGGGTAACAACAGCAGTAGTGCTTGACACACATCTCCATAGCTGCAGATGGCTCATAACAGCAGCTGTTCTGCAGGGGATGCTTCCTTTTACTGCTGCAGTTTTAGGGAACTCTATTTAGTGAGACACTTTTCTCTCATTTCTATGTTAAAGCCATAGAGTTGATCATAGATAATCATCATGAAAAGTGATGGCACTAAAAGATCAAAGCAAGTATGAGGAAGAAGTACACAGACCAGTTTGGCTGCCTCTATCCTGCACATCCCTGTGGAAATGATTGCAAAAGCTTCCCAGCCTTCTGCACTTACATTATCTAGTCCTACCTGAGATGATATCTTCATTGGAACAAATGGCGTAACGATCATCAAACACAAACAGCTTCCCCCTGTAGAATCCATCTGGAAACTCCTCCAGGTACTTGTGAATTCCACCTTTTAGCTGGTATACCTCTCTGCACACTGCCTGTTTAAAGCATATTAGCAGAAAAGCTGAAGGAGACAGCAGCAGATGTGATGTGCCAGAGTTCCCAAAGCAAATGTTGTAAATGCCAGGGGTCAACAAAAAGCAGCATCTTCGCAGTCACCATCAGATGGCACCACGTGCACCCACAACTCTAGGTAGTGCCACCAGGGATTATGGGGCAGCTCCACAATCCTGGCTTGTTGACATGAACCCACATGTGCACTTAATGTTACAGTCAAAAAAAGGCTGGTAACCTCATCAGGGAGGGAGGTCTGCTGCATCACAGATCAAATGCTTTTGAACCTCTGTGAACCATTACTTATTCTGTTTTTATGTAGTGAGCTGCTACCAGGAGCAGACTTTCTCAGGGTTCACGTAGGTGAAGCAGAGAAAAAAAAATCAAAGTTAAATCTCTGGAGAACATATATGTGTGGTGTTCCCTTGCTCCTTGAGGGAGGGATCCAGGAAAAGAGTGGGCTGGCAAGCACCATTAGAACAATGCAGTGTACTGGATTTAATTCCCCAACACTGGGAAAGCACTGGCTGGCTGATTTTCAGCACTCTGAGATGCTCAAGCTGTGCAGCAATGATTACAGAGCATAACCTAGACAGAGCTCATGGAAACACTGCAGAATGTTCTCAAACCGTAGTATAACATCGTTACAGTGGGCAGGGCAGACTTACAAATACCCCTTCTCAGCAAACAGGTTATAAAATTATTTTCACAGAGCAATCACTGCTGTGACACTTGTCCATGCAGATCATCCTGAGCTGCATTAAACTACCCACTTCCTTGACAGACAGCTTGAGGCAAGTGTGTCTCAAGACATTTATCTCCCCACCTGCTCATTGAGCAGTTTGTGCTCAGTAAGAATTTTCCAACAAAAGAAAAGACAGCTGCCCTTAAAGCAGCCACAGTTCCCCAACACTCACAAGTGCCCTCAAGAGTGGGCATCTCACCTTGCTCCGTAGGTAAGCAGAGCCTCTTTCACAACGAATTCCTCCTGTGCAGTACATCAGGACACGCTTGTCTTTAAAAAGCTCCAGGTTTTCATCTACATAGCTGGGAAAATAGCTGAACTTCCTGATATCTGGAGCCAGACAGCCCTGGAAATGCCCCTGCAATAACAACAGATGGCCATGCAACTGGTTATGAGCAGTCTTACACAGTAAGGTCTGTGCCTCGAACTAGACGAAAAACCTTCAGGGCCAGAACACTCAGCTCACTGCAGCTGCTTTAGTCAGTTCCTCAGCTGCATTTATGCATCAAAATACCTGTAAAAATCTGTAAGGGGATTCTGGACACAACATGCACCCAAACATAAAAGAGGGACCTAAGCAGAACAGAACTGTTGGGGAGAGGATGAGCCACAATAGTACAGGAGGGCTGGTGGGTGTGACAGCAAGTTGCCCCTGTTCTTTTTGATTATTGGAACAAGGCAAAAAGTGCTGGAAAGCATTCTTACAAATTATGCTACTTTCACTTCAAGCTACATGGCATTCACTGCTAATACTGTTATGGACCACTTTGTTTTTCTCCTGTCCCAAGTTGTATAAGCACTTAGCAGGGCAGGATCCGCGCTGAGTTGCTGAGCAGGTCCTCTGCTGCTTCTGTCTAATATTGATTGCTACAGTGAATTTTGTAAATATTACAGTCAATCTGGAATATGGAATCTCTTCTTCCAGTAAGGCTGCACCCTCACAATGTGAAATGCTTTCCCCCAGCACTTGTAACACACAGCGAGAAGCAGGCAAGCAACACTTACTATTTTACTTTCATAGAAGTTCCTACAGTCCAGCAAGATGGTATCGCTTTGTCCTTGACTGGCCTGAGACAAATACTGTTCTACTTCTCTATGAAATTCCTGAGGGGATAAATGGATTACTTTAACAAAAAAAAAAAAAAAAAAAAACACACAAAAACACAAAGGGAAAAAAGGAGGAAAAAAAACAGAAGTGAGAAGAGAACTATAAAACAATGTTATGTATGATCTCGTTCGTCCAGAATCTCCTCAGACTTCCAAACAAAAATTTTCTGTGACAGCTCACAGACTTGTTGTCCCAACTCAACCAGCCAAGTTTATCCATGTTTAGCTTCCGATTGGCAAATAAAAGCAAACACAACACTGTTCCACATGACAGAAGCAGCAGCAGACAGGCACCTGTCTCTATGATCTTTGTTACACATCCCCCGGCAACTCTCACAGTTGTAAAAGCAAGAGTGAAAAGTGTTTCCCTTCCCTTTGCTCATCTTTCATTACATTTGGAGGCACAGAAGCGTAAAGAAATACAATTTTTTCAATGAAACTCTTCTCTGTTGATAAAAATGGAAAATTTACATAAGCCTATATTACTTTCAGTACAGCTTCAATTTACATGAAGTTTCTCAGCTTTCAGGTTGTGCAGGACTTAGGACTACCAACATCCTGAAAAGCAAAAAACCTCTCCCAACAAAATCCATTACGTTATTAAAGAATAACCCTACAAGCAACCTGCCAGAGGAATGGGAACCATCTCCATAAAATGCTGTAAAATGGGAGGAAAAAGGAAAAAAAAAAAGNATGGGAACCATCTCAATAAAATGCTGTAAAATGGGAGGAAAAAGGAAAAAAAAAAAGGAAATAAATAACCAAACATACATCCCACAAAGTGCCAAAAATGGGGGAGAAAATAATCCTCTGCCCAAACCGCAAAGACAGTGTAAAAATTTACCACTAAGAAAACCTCTTAGTGGGGAAAAAAAAAAAAAAAAAAAAAAAAAAAGGCCAAAACCACTGTCAATTGCTACTAGCTGTGCTCCTGCTTACCACCTACATAAGTGTCCTCATAGCAGATGTACAGCCAGTAACGTCTTATCAGGCATAATCCATACTAAGCAGCTACAGGTAGCAGAAAACAAATGTAGCCTGTGTTACATCATGTGAGGAGTGGCATGGACCTGATGCAGAACTTTGCTCTACTTTTGTGTAAAAGGCAGGAGCATGGCTGTTAGCTTCAACATAAGTAAAGCCAAGTTAGCAGTCCCTCACACAAGAACATGTGTATACTCAACTGTAAGCTTCAGTGGGACTCTGGCGTTTTCTAAAAATAAAAGCTCTCAGCATCCAGAACACCACAATCCACTGGATACACAAGAGGACTCCATGGAAAGCTCTTCCTACACAGCTTAGTTCTTACTGCAAGCTAACCAGAACAAGAGAGCATTGGAGCTCTTTATATGGTATAATTTCTGAGCAGTCTCAAGCACCTACAGAATATTTAGAACAAGTATGAATACATAAACACACCAAAATGCCTCTCCTAACCATCATACAGAGTTTCATCTTACATCTGCCTTTAGCAGATGCCCAATGACTTATTCCCCGATGAAAGCACAAGGTACGTCCCTACCCCAAACAAGGAAACTGCTTGATGTCATCTGAGCTGTTACTTTTTCCCACAAAACAGAAAGTTAATTCTATTTTTTGAGGCAGCTGAACACTTAGCAAAGCAAAAGCTGTGCCAGCAAATTCCCTGCACCAGTAACTTTTGACTACCAGTAAGAAACCAATTTCTGTATCTACTTTTCCCATGTCCTGGCCACTGTGCAGAAGGAGATGTTATGGATGAGAGTACTTTATTCTTCACTTACTTCTCACTGGGGTGAGAGGCTTTATTTTTTCATTAAATCAACTTACCAGTTTCTTTATAAGACACTATCTTTGGATCAATGCCCATAGGTACAATTTCTTTGAATACTCCAACTCGAAGGTCTGGGAAACAGTGAGCTCCTCCTGCACTGCTCTAGGAAATTAAACACAAAAACAATCCACCAAAATTTGCCAGGTGTGAAGATTAAAAATACCCATTCACCTCAATTTCTACAGTTCACTAGAATATGAAAGTCTATTGATGGCTGAGGGGAAGAAATGTCTCTCCCACTGAAATCCGTGCTCTAAATCCCCAGGTTTAGGCAGTGGACCCCTACCTTGACCAGGCAGACAGGTATCACAGGACCAATGACTACTCTGCAGGTGAGACAGGCACCATTTGGAGTAAGGTGCAAGTCACTGAGATGTGGAAAGGAGGACAGATCTTTGTCGGAAACAACATCACTAGCACCTATCATGAGAAAGTCGAGGCCCCTGCAGAGCATACTGACCCTGACAGGAATATTAAATAACCTCCTCCAGTGACGGATCATGGTGACACCTCTGGGTGTCAGTTCTCTTCAGCCCCTTTGACCCCCGACACAAGCACACCTGGGCCTCCAGTCATGACATGTGCCATGAGAACTGCAGTGGTTCACGGGTGTGAAAGAGACATATGGGAGGTTAGGCAGCTTCAATATTTGTTAGCAGTGGAGTTGGACACCACCCATGTCCAAACTCAAGCATACGATTCTTCCTCTGGAGGTCCTGGAAAGCCCTTTTCGGTAGGTGCCCCCAGTGCAGGTGACAGGAATTGGGAATTTCTCCAGGGCTGAGCCTCAAAGATGGCTAAGGCATTATGAAGCACAAAAACACTCAAACAGAAGTGCAGTGCTGTGCAGCACTGTCCCAGCTATCACAGAAATAGTCTGTAGCAACTACAGTGGCCACTGAATATTTTCATAGCCCCACACACAATTTTCAGTCCTCTGTGCCCATGTCTTCATGGCACAGGACCTGAACCCCCCACTTACTTGGGTACACAGCATGCAGAGGACCTGTGAGACAGACAATACCATCACGTACTAACACATGAGTGTCAATGCCTAGAGAGATCATGCAAGGTTGGAGGTTTTGCCAAGGTCAAGGTAAAATTCCATCCCTGTTTTTTTTTTTTTTGCATCTACACATCACTTTGACTAACAGGTCACATCTACCCTTGAAAACCAGCTAAGCACAACAGTTAAAAAGCTAATAGTGAATCAGCACTGCAGGGCTACATGGGATTTGAGTTTCACTAACTCTCTTTGATTTAGTTATTTATGGTAAACAAAATAGTACTCCCTGCAAATCACCATCTGAAGACAGGAATCAGTGCATATGCTCAGGCTTAAGCAGAAGTTTGCACCTCCCTCTCCCTCCAGTCAGGCACTAGCTGGAATAGGGAGAAACCTCTTGACTCTGCCTGTCTATTTTCCGTAGCAGACATCTGACTCATGGAACTGCCAGTGCACCTATATGGACACCAAAGCCTGCATGAACCTAAACTTGTAAGCTTCTAGGCGAGGATGTCAAATCAGGGCGAAGAGGAGAGCACAGGAATACTTTTCTTGGGTAAGTGTATGTTGTGATGCCTTGGTTCCAGCAGACAAGTTGGAGTAAATGCTTGTCGAAGAATGGTGGGGCTGAAGCACACACCCTCATTCACCTGTATGGGGGGCTTTGCAGCTGCACCCATAGCTACCAAAGCTTGTAGCAGCTGCTATCACTGCTCGGGATAACTGCTACTGCTCGTGAAAACTGGCAGAGATATCTAAATAAAGTAAGGTTAGGAACCCTTGGCTTAGATCAGTGCTGGGAGAGCAGAACTGCTAGAGCAGAAGTAATACTATCAAGAAGCAATGTGCTTATTTCTCAAAGAGTAAACATCCTCAATTAACAATGTCTATGCAGAAATTATTTTTTCATACCTTGAAATCCTCTTGACACAAAATGTCTTTGAACAGAGGCTGGGAAAGCATAACTTCAATGTAGAGACTGGTAGCTACTTTGCTTCCACCGACTGTCCCATTAATTCCTTCTGAAGCAACTCGTACCTAGAAGGCAAGAGGAGATGCTGGGGCTAAGACTTAGTAGCAGCAAATTCAGATCACAGTGAACTTAGCAAAATACGACTGTGTGACAAAAGGCAGCACAGAAGTATGTCCAGAAAAGAGACTACCGAGGAAAGAAGGAAAGGAAGGTTATACTGAAGTTGAACATAAAGAAGAAAATAAATAAAACAGGAATAAAACCCCAGTAATCACGTCAGAGCCATTTCAAAAGAATGACATCAAGACAATCAGAAAAGACTGTGTAATAAAGAGAGAAATGCTAACTAGTTAACAGGCAAACCCTGCAGTCAGCATTAAAATTCCCACTGGAACTCTGCCTCAGAAAGAACAATGGGATTGTGCCCAATGACTCACACAGCTAAAAGGAAAATGTGAATTTGCATAATACTGCATGTAATATTAAATTTCAGTGTGAGTCATTTTATCTCCAGCACTGACAAATGAACAATAACTCTGAAGTGGTG